>JBAMCP010001619.1:0-11509 GCA_037075105.1 Lissocephala sabroskyi
CGAACAAATACTATTGCCTACTTTGAGGCGCAAAAAAAAACAACAAAAACCCTGGCCTACCCCCACTCTAGAGAAAAATACGCTGAAAATTGAATAGGGTGAGACATCTTTTATTAATTTTTGAAAATTTTGGTGAGGGTAGGCCAGGGCTTTTGTTTTTTATGTGCGCTTTAAAGTATGCTAGGTTTTAAAACGTCCAGCATACTTTAAAGCGAATAAAGGAAAAAACTAATATATTATTTTTTACTTTTAGTCGCGAAATACCGGAGGAAACCCTGGCCTACCCTTACCATGGAGAGAACACTGCTGAAAGATGAAGGGATTTGGTTTTAGGAGATTTTAAATTAAATACGTAAAATTATTATACATACATAATAAATGATATCCTTAATAAAAAATATTAAAAACTCCGTCTTTCTTTTGTATATATTTTGATTAACCCTAACAGAGAGAAGGCCCGAGTGCTAACACCTAAAGTCAAGTTTACCTTCCACTCGATTTCACTTTTTCAATTTGTTCACTTCGGTCTTCAAGGAGTGTGTGTTGGTTATTGATTTTTAGTCCTGCCGACCACAAAATGCAAATACAATTTGTACTTTCTCAAGGTTTTTGCGCCCGTCTCGTCCCCCGTCCCCTCCAACAACAACTGTTGTCTTCCGGTAATTCCAAGCACCACAAATTTGCAAGGAAACGGCAAACTCTCTACGCTTTCCCCCCTACACACACACATGCACTTGACAACAAGCTTGGTGTGGCTGCCCCACTCACTGGAAAATTCGACATTCCTTTTATTCTTTTCTATAATGGCTAATTTGAATTTTTATCATGTTTACAAGCAAACAATACGTGCATCATCATCACCGGCGCCCCCGTGGGTACCACACAGTCGGCCACGTCGTCAAGTCCGCGATGCTCTCTTTTGTCGGAGCGGAGAAGGGACTTGGGGGCTGGCAAGTGAACCGACATTTGCATATCGATTTCATATGCAGCGAGCACAAAAATTCATACGCTCAAGGCACGAAAGGGGCGCCGGCGGAGGCGGTCCTGATGAGGGTGAGAATCTTGTTCGCCTAATGCAAATACAATCCATTTGGCACCATCGTCCCTGCCCCGCCTTGCGGCTCTCGTTGAATTTGCAAATTGTGTGGAATAAACTTGAAAATGTTTACGATTCTGTCGACAGCGTAGGAGGCAACGGGACGGAAAGGGGGCGTCGATGACGCCGGTAAGTATGCAGTGCCAAAAATTGAGATTATTTGCAAATTTAATAACCGAAAACATCAATTCCTTTGGACTCTTTCCCCGCTTCGGAGCAGTCAGCAATCAACTGTCTTCCCTTCTCTCTCCCTCTATCTCTGTTTCTTTCCAACTCATCGCTACCACTCTGTCATTGTCTCTGGTCTGTTTGAAGTTTGCTTGCATGTAAATTGCTCTGATTACCACGTTGCAATTTTTACTCCCGCTTTCTCGTATTTTTGTCTTCCTCTTTTCTCATTTTTTTGCCTTGCTTAAGCTGAAAACTTTTGTGTTTTTTGCCATGTCATCGCCGTGGGTTTGCGTCGTCGTCGTTGAGCGTCGGTGGTTCTGTCAGCCGTTGGCTCATTTCTCTCTTTTGGATTTTTTACTTAACCGAATGCAAATCGCTCTTTATTACTGCACTTTTTCTTTGGCCTTTGTTGTTTTCACACTTGACGTATTTATGTCTATGAAATGTCTGTGGGTTTTTAGCGCAGGGTCAGCATCATAAAATTTAACTGCAATTTCAGCTACACCCCACATAAAGTGCGCCAAAGGGAAACCGAGAAACAATGAGAGCGAGCGAGAGGAGACAAAGTGCCCGCTGCAGTTTAAGTGGAAATGAGCTACCATTTGTTTGACAAGTGCATGTGTTGTATGTGTGTGTGTGTGTGTGTGAGGGAACTTTACGAGGCTACAACAAATTTGTAGCGGCTTTAATGGCTTGTTTTCCGTTAAGGGCCCAACTGAAACCGTTTACGGTCAACTGATCAATGTAAAACACAAAACAGTCAAGCACAAAATGCTAGAAAAAACTACCGCAAAAATTGTTTGGGGATAATAAAAATTGACAGGGGCAGCGGAATTAAGTCTAAAAGGAAAATTGAGTATAAATTTCTCGTAAAGCATTTCTTTTCTTGGCACTATATTTTTCTCCAATTCTAGGATTCCAAAGGCTCTGAGAGTTTTTCAGGAACTCCTCCTCCTTAAGCGAGGCTCCTAGTGTGATTTTAGATTCTTAATATACCACATTCGCTTTAGATTCTTCCTCTGTCCCCTTTTCAATTCGCTTTGTTCTAAATCCTTTCCACCATTCATTCTATATCCTTTAACCCACTCCCATCTGTGAATGTTGCCAAAAAGTATGCTACACTTTGGCGATACAAGCGAACGAAGCAGCAAACGAAGAACAACCGGAAACAAAACTCTGGGAGTCACTCGAGCGTTTTATTAAATTGCCACCTTCCGTACGCTCGCCGCCATTGCCAGAGGCGGCGCTGTCACCCGTCCCCACCTGCAGCGTTGGCATCTTGGGGAGCGTCGTCAGTGCCATCGCGTCTGCCGATGTGACTGGCTTTTTTATTTTCGATTTCTTCTCGAGGAACTGCCAACTGCCTACTCTCGTTGCCCTCTCCCGGGGGACGGCCTTGTTCGCTCTTCACGAAGCAATAAAATAAAAATATTTTCGCCATCTTTTTCTATTATATCGTTTCCGCCGCTGGCATAAATTTTGCTCAGTTGCGATTTCTTTCCCCCCTCTTCCACCATCAATGCTCTTTCTTCCTATTTTATTATCATTTTTTTTTAGTGGTTCCCTCAGTGGCTGTGAAAACTTTTGCCATTTTTATGCTTATTGCCAGTTGGGCAGGAAAGGGGATGTAGGTGAAGTGGCGGAGTTGTTTTGTTATTTCTCTGTCTGAACCCCTCAACCCACCGCGCTTTTGTTGTCTTGTCTTCCTTTTTTGAGGTTAAAGTGCCAATGCACGAAATCAGCGAAGTAAAACATACAAAAATGGGAAGGGAATTAGATTTTATAGACGAATTAGAAATACGCTTTTGCTTATAAAGTTCTTCAGGTTTTGTTTTCTGTGAAAGAATTAAATCTTCAACTAAGCAGTTTGAGAGTAGGTAGAAATTTTAAAGCTCTCAGTTTGGAGCCCAATAAGAGTTACGGCAAGTTAAAGTGCACCGAAAACTTTTGCAGCTTGATAAAAAGAACGTGGAGCTAATGAATTTTGAATGAATTCTGAACGGAAAAACAAACGAATTTGATGCCCTAAAGTAACATTTTTTTATAGCAAAGAATACTGAATATTTGTAAGAATTCGTTTTGAGCCATCTGCAACTAATATGCTTTGAGTTTCTATTCTTATCTAAAATAGAGTATGAAAACTGTAAAACAGCCGGTTCCAAGGACAAACGGAGAGTTGCCTCGTCCGATGTTTCCTTGTCTCGCCCTCCGTCGCATTCGGTTTGGCGTATTGAAATGCGATTGCAACTGCGATTGCCGACGCGACTGCATTTTTATTTTCTCTCTATTTTTAGTGTTCTTATTTTTTATAATGCGGCAAATGTGATTATATTTAGTGGGATTTTCCCGCACTTCGACTTGGAGGTCTGCCAGGGAAGGCGGCTTCGATTGAAATGCATTTTCTATTCTCAAATCGCATAATGTGGGGGCCGGGGCGAAAATTTGAAGGCGTTACGATTGAAACTTTTTGGAGCTTATCTAAAATTGAAATTTCCTTAAAACAAAACGAAAAAAAAAACCCCAACTAGAGAAAAAACCAAATTCTGCCAACATTTTCGATGCAACATTAAATGAGGAAAATTAGAGTGGACCCGCCGATCCGAAATGAGTTTTGTGGCAACTTCTGACAATGCAAACTATCAATTTTTTAGCCATGTCATTAGCCAAATTAGCTGCCCCACCCAGCCGAAGTTGGAGGGGAGTGCGCTTCATTTCCCAAAAAATATTAAGCATACGCCATGTTAAACAAGCGTAATTACACGCACACAGCAGCTAAAAGTTTTTTCAGTCTCCACTCTATAAAACTATGACCACCCGTCGGTCGCCTTTGCCCACCGCTCCCTTTTTTGCCACCCTCTGCTGCCTGGAGTTGCCCAATTAAAAGCGACGGTCGATGTCAGTGGGTCGTCGGCGGGTCGCCGCGTGCGGGCGGGAAGTCAACATTTTTGTGGTCACTTAAGCAGATTAATATCATGGGTATAATTAAAAGAAGAAGCAAAAGCAACAGCATCAAAGGCCGCTGTCAATGCCACACGCATGCAAGCGCGGCCGGAGGGTGGCGAAAGTCAGCTGCACAAATTAACATAAATTAAAATTTTTTGCAAACTTTCTTTTTTTTTGGAGTAAAAACGTCGACGGCAGCAGAAAGCTTGAAAGTTGCTGCTTCTCCGGGAGAAAGAGTTGGGGGTGCCCAGTGGGTGTGACCGACATAATTGATGGTTTTTAATTAACTGTAAAGTGACCGAAGCGACAGCAAAAAAAAGTAGGAAAAAAAATAATACGGTAAAAAAACCTTCCTCGCTTTCCCACACACACACACACACACACACGCACATCCACAGCCACTAAAGCCGCGCGTGAGGCCTGCCAATCTATTTAACGGGAAAAAATAGTTGGCATACTTTTGGGCAGCGGCAAATATTTAATTGTCTGTCCTAGCGAATCACCGATCCGGAGTTTTCGTCTCCCTCTTTTTCTACACACCAACGGGGACTCTGCCCGATTTTGGTATTTTGTGTTTTTCTTTTTTCCCCAATCAAATTTGAGTGGTCAAAATTGAATTGAGAAAAATAAACTGATAGCCAAAAAAAATCAAATTTAACTCACCATTGCGATTCTCACTATCGGCGGGTTTCATTTGAATGGGATGATACATCTGGAAAAAAAAGAAGAAAATATTAAAAACGTTACATTCTGTATGTTCAAAATTATATTATTTTAATAAATTATTCTATTTTAAGATTGTTAAATTACAAAAATTAATGGTGATCCCAAAATAAAATGGACTGTAGAATGCTTCTGGGAAACCCCAAAGAACCAGAAAGCGGATCTCAGTTATTTTCCTTGTAATTTATTTGTATATTTAAAATACAAATATAATCAAATTTTTTACTACTCTTCCACATCCAAGAACAGTCTTTCAACCAAGGCAAGTACAAAAAAATAAGCTTTCTTTTTATATCAAATAAAAATCTCGCCTTAGTTAGCGCGAACTGTTAATAAATCTCTAGCCAAAAACCTTAGTTTCTTTTTAATGCCAAGGAGTTCATTTAGCTACAACTTTTTTCTAACCGCTGCTCCCACCCAGCACTGCAGTTAATTTCCAATTTGTTTGGTAAGCGCATTTGAAAAATTGCAGCGCGTATTTTTACTGTCCAGCGATTAATTTGCAGATTCGTACACACAGCAAGCTCTGGGGGAAAAAGAGGGGCGCCGCCACCATTAAGAATGGCAAATTCCAGAGGCATTATAAATGAATTTATAAAAGTGTCGCTACTGCATTTTGGTGTGGGCCCTGACCCAAAATGTTGTCGGTCCGTCCCTCCTAAGCTGCATAATGAATGAATGCAGTCGGCCAACCCGCTCGGCCGGCGCTTTAAGGCCGACAACAAGAGGGTTAGCGGCGCAGTGCCAAATCCCCAACAAAAGCCAAACACATTTATTCACCGCCGAGGGCCGGGACAGCTAACACTCCACAGAACGGAACCCCTAGGCTGGCCAACAGCCATCGCAACCTGCCTGGTCGGCTGGCCTGGCCAATGCGGCCAACACGCTTATGAAAATCCTAAAATATGGGCTACTTTCTCCCTCTTGCTGGCGGAGTCTCTTTGGCGTTGGTTGTTCTTCCTATCGCTGGCACCTTTTGCCGTTTCTTTTTTTAAATGTAATTTTCGCACAACGTCTTCTAATTAAAAGAAGCTTAAAGCGCGACCCACCGACCGACCAACGGCAGCAGCAGTTGGCCGTCCTTTTTGGGCTGCCATCCGATATTTCAAAGTGGTGGGGCGGTCGTAGGAGACGAGTTGGCATGGCCACCGGCCCAGGCTAATGGCGCGTGATTTATTGGCGACGACGGAAATGTTCGTTATAAGGCGGCGTCGTCCTTGCCCTCCTAGTTGGTCGGTTGCTTGTTCGTCCTTGTGTCCCTCTTGCCAGTCCCCACCGTAAATAATACACGCGATGTGAGGCGACTTTTTACAAATTGCAGTCGACCTGCGAATGAGGCAACCGACCAAGCAGGCAAGGCAGCCTGCAAGCCGGGCTAACAGAAGGAAGGCAGTCGCCCTCTTTTATTTTGCCAATTTATTTATATGCAGGAAGTAGCAATTACCAGTCAAACGCAGTGGAGAAGCGAACCTCGTCGACGACAACGTTGCCAACCACGCCCATCGACAGGTTTAGTTGCTCTGCCTAATTGGTTGAAATATCGTCAGAGAGAAAAAAAGGAAAAGGTCGAAGTGGGAGGTCGATATAGAGGTTCCTGTGAAGGTTGAGAAATGGACGCTTGTGGTTTTTATATTTCCAGTAATTATCGTTTATTTAATCGGGGTCATCGGTGGTTTGAAAAAACCACAGCAGAAAAAATGTCAATTGCCTCGATTGAGGCCGTGAGGACTCGGCCCATTAGAGGTCGGGTCAAAGGGTAAAGGGAAAATGCTCTTAGCGGTTTCAGAAGAAGGCGTTAAAGAGTCTCAAAGACACAATAAACGAATTCACCACTGAGTCTTTGATGTTCCTATTTTATGCTTTGCATTCCACATGCCAATATCAATTTGCGGTTGCCTCGACTGACTTCATTTACCCTCCACGTATTTCCCTATTGTCGGTCTTCGACCAGAAAAAAGAACATGAAAATTATGGCAACCGCATGCAAAATGCGATGCTGCCATTGACGATAACGTGATGACATAAGCATGTCCACTGCCAAGTCATGTACAGCCAACCTAACCAACACCCCGCCAACCTTTTGCCTCTGCCAAATAAAATTTACATTTCTTTTTTCTTTCATTCGAAGCGATAAATGGAAAGGAACAAAAAACCAAAACCTCTGTTGCCGTTCGTTGCATTTGCTGACGCGTTTTGTCTGTCCTGTCAGCCCGCCCACCGACACTCCTTATTATCCATTTTACCCTAAATTTTTGTGGCTGGCAACAACAAATTTTTTCTGCTTTGCTCGCCGACTTGAAAGTGCAAATTGACATTTTTGTGCCTGCGGCGCGGGTGACCAAAACTTTGACACGAATCTTTCGCTAACAATGCAGCTCCCCACCCTCAACCCCACCCAACGAAGCTCCTTTAAGGACCCTCAGTAATCTTCTGCTCCCTGCATAATTCATACATGAATTTTCGCTTTTGGTATTTTTGCATTGCATACTTTTGGGGATGTTAAAAAAGGAAACTTTCAAAATAACTTGGAAGAGCAACGAGGATAAATACTGCTCCAAAAAGAGCAGCTAAGAGTTTAAGAAGGCAAATAGGTAAGGAGCATTTTAGCCTTTTGTCGAGTCATCCCCGCCAGCAAGTGCCCATCAATCCGTCACCCTGTCAATCTTATGGACACTCTAAATCTGTTCCCTGGCGTAATTTCTGATATTTCCGCCAAATCAGCGAGAAAACTTTCGCTCGACCCCCAATCAACAGAGACCGACAGCTCATAATTTCGTCGGGAAATTTGCATAAATCTGTTCCTTTTTTTGGGGTCAGCGGAACGACTGATTAGTTGGTAAATTATGAAAAACAGATGACAGGACTTTTTCTGCTAATTAAGGAAATTAAATTTTCTTTTTTCGACTTACCCCATTTAGTGTTTTCACATTGTGCAAAGCATCCTGGGCTTTTAAGGCAGCGCGGCGCGTATAAAATGTCACAAAACAGCAACCTGCAAAAAAAGGAAACAGGGGTTAAAATAAAGAAAACTCAGCTCAAGGGTTAACCTCGAGTTTATTTGCCTCGTTCGCCGATGGCCTAAGGCAAATTATGAAAATTATGTTTATTAACAGGCGACGGAAGGGCCGACCGACCAAACGGCAGCGTGGTGATGGGCAGGGGCGGTTCGTCCTCGCCAAGCCCATTTAGACCTGAAAGCGGCACTAAATTAAGCATTATGAGCACCCCGGCCCCGCCTGTCTTGCCCATAAACGAGAACAAATGTGTCGCGACGGTGAGGTGACAAAAAGGGGCAGGAGGGGGTGGAAGGTGTTATTATGTCCCGGCGGTGGTTGGGGTTGCGTTTCTTAGTACCAACATTAAAATTCCAGGAAAGGTTTATGCAAATCGCCATTGAGTTTTACGCAGTTTCCCTTTAAACGGCAACGACACGAAAGTGGGCGGGGAGCCCACACAAAAAAATCAATAAAAATTTTGACAAGTTGAAAATTGAATGGAAGGTTTACGCGGAGAAAAAAAAGGGTTGCCAGGTGGTTCAGAAAAAATTGCATGGCGGCTGTTCAAAAATTCATCTACCGGCAGAGTGGCAAGGGCAAAGCGGAAGGGACCCTGTGGCTAAAGCGTTTTGAACACCGCAAACAAACTCAGACCGATCCGGTGGCCACCAATCACGCAGGTGCCGCGCCAGACGAGGAAGTACAGTCACCATCGTCGCCGATGAAATCCATTTCCGTTTAGGCCACATGCTGGGTGCGAACGCCTCCCTCAATACGGCGATAGTTGCCTGATGCAATTACTTCCTCCCCAAACCCTTCATGCAGGCTATTTCCGTCGCTCTCTCTGGTAACCCTTTCCGCGGGTTAATTCAATCAGTCGCGTATTTTTGTTTACCTTTTTTCATTTTTCAGATATGCAAACTTTTTTGATTTCCGGCAGTTGAAGGATCCCTCCAATGAAATTCGAAAGTTTGGCCTATTTTTTAAGCCCTGGATTTGATGCTTTTATGTGGGCGGTAGCGGGAGAGATACTTTGGCAAATCGTAGATTAAATATCACTTAAAATAAAACTTCCGTTGAGTGTAACAAATGAAGGGAAATCGAAAGGACGCCGCGACTGCAATGAAAAATGCTACCAAATGGGATTTCCTTGGGGGTGACGGGAATGGGGAAAAAGCAATTGCAACGCGATAACGAGAACTCAAGAAATCCAACAAGAAGAAGCAGTTAAAGATGTCGGGGAGGAAAAGAAAGGGGAAAGAGTGGTTTTCGAGTGAATCGGAGGGACGGGGGGCGGTTGAGTTGAGCGAGAAAAATAGAATCTCAATTCCCATTATGTGCATGTCAACTGCAGTTGAAATCAAACGAGCTATCACCTTCCCCGCCCGCTCCATCGGTGGCCACCACAACAAATCCACTGTCATTGTACTCAAAGCCAAAACAAGAAGAAGCAGACGAAGACGACGGCCAGTCCAGCCGGCGAGAGGACAATAGAAGGAAAAAGTAACAAAGCTGAAAACGACACCCAGTCACGTTCCGGGGGAGGCAAAGAAATCCAGCAAAAATACTTAATCCAAAGCGAGCAATCGCGGGAGTACAAAAGAGAGAGATAGAGAGAGAAAGCGAGTGGCACTGCCAGATGAAATCGAGAGCCGTCCCAGTGCCAGAGGAGAGGACGTGCCAAAAAGGATAGCCACACGTAAAACTGGCCGAGGACCCCAAGCGTCTGCCTCTGGACTCTTTCCTTGGTCCAGGAAACGAATTAATCCAAAGAAAATAAATCAATGTCGTTAAACTTTGGCGCAGAGATTTACTAGCTGACTGAACTATAAGAAGGCGAAGGCGGCAAGGAAGTACAGTTGCCTCCGCCGCCAACTAAAAACAAACACAGTCGCACGGCAATCGAATTTAGTTTATGGCCCCGCACATTTGCCAAATTCGGCCACGCCCTCTCCTAAAGTTCTTCTAAGAATTTCCCTCGCAGTCGTCATGGTTGCTTGAGGAGGGGATTGGGGAAAGTGTCAAACGTTTAGCGAGAAAGCGGAGAGTTGAGTGGGCGCCAAAAGTCATGACCATGACCAGGAAACTCTTTTCCCTTCTGCTTTCCGCCGCTCGTTTATCGTCCAACCGGAAGAGGAATCACAAACGCTTTTGAAATTGAAATGCTGTTTCTCTTCGAGCGGTTGCGAAAATTAAGTGAAATTTTATGCATTTTTCACGCTCCATGCAGCTAAATAAAAATGTCAAGCTGACGGCCAAGGAAGACCGCCTCTTCCTTCAGTTGGGCGGGCTCCTTTTGATGAAGTCGGCTGATAAGTGCGTTACTTTTCTTGCCGGACCCACGGACACTCGGACAGCCGCCCCTTCTCTTCTTCTTTAAATGAAGTCCTTGAGAGGACACAGGGAAGGAGGAGGACGGACGCCCACTGTTTCCTGAGAATTATATTTTCTGTGGATGCTTTTTTGGTCAGTGGGTTTACTTTCTTTCTTCTTTTTTATGCGATGGCAGTCATAAATCACCGCCAAGCTGGAAGCTGTAGGGCCAAAAACTGAAAGCCCAAATGGAACGCCAACACAAAGAGGTGGGGATAGATTGGCCAACGGTGCGGACTTGGGAGGAAGGAGTCGGCTGTTAACAGCTTAAAATAAGAAACGAGACATATGGTCACACCGAGGGTTAAATTGAAAAAATTTACCAATTTATAAAACTCAGCGGGCAAGGAAACCCCAAGCGATAAAGAACAAGAAACAAAGAGAAAAACGCAAGAAGTATTTTTTTATGGAATGCAAATAAAGAAAAAAACCTTTCTATGGGCTACGAAAATGCGGGGAATGCTTTTAAGGAAGTTCGAGTAACCTTCGTTCTAAAAAAGAAGATTAAAGATTGCAAAAAAAAAAAAAAACATATTTTCTTTTAAAAGATCTTTGAATCACTTTCCTTTAACATAAGAAATGATCAGAGGATGTTAAGCAGAGAAAGAAGTGGTAAAATTTTTGAGGAAAAGGAAAGGACATTTTCCGCTTATGGCTCAAAAGGTTTCGTATATTATCTGCATTAAGTTCTTCATTCTATCGTTCTACCTTTCACCAGTATTGAAACAAGGAATAAAGACTTAAGAATATAAGCGAAAAATTGATGAAATAAGGACAGGAAATCCTTTTTTTAAGTTCTCCTTAGGAATTACCCCCTTTTCTCCTCGTAACAATACTAATCCACATTGATGTTATTAAGGAAGTTTAAATTTTAAGGAAAAATCTACCTCAAAATTTGTCGAACATTTTTTAATCCAATTAGCATTAAAAGGAGTTTAGCTTTTTTGATAAAAATATTAAAATATTCAGTAGAGGTTTTTAATTATTCCTGAAGAGCTCAATTGAATCTCCTTTTCCGTACAACCGTAATTAAAGCCGATTTGTGTGAAAAGCCCGGCCACTTATCAACACCACCTCAGGAAAACATGGGGGAAATCCGGAAAATCTTAGCACCTGGTAAAATCTGTAGTATAATCTCTTTCTACCCCTAAAAATTAACAAAATTAAAAGCCCCAAACACATTCTTATCCCACACTCCCGTCTCATC
>JBAMCP010001620.1:0-19731 GCA_037075105.1 Lissocephala sabroskyi
TAACTGTTCAAGTCTAAATTTAATGGAATGCACGTCTTATTATTCATACAAATTCATTTAAACATATACACATATACATGTGCGTGAAGTAAGGGTGAAAAATATGTGCCTGTGCGAGGGTTAAGCGATATTTCAATATATCAAAGAACGGATCAAAGAGTTTTGTTTCGGTTTTTCTTATTTTCGTATAAGCCTGCGAATATTGACGACTCGGAAGGAAAAATGTGTAAGCAAAATGGAGATGATATCATAAATCATTCCTGATAAAACAAATACTGGTAATAATGAATAATCCTGATAAAACACATACTGGTAATAATGAATAATCCTAACGTTAAAATGGTCTTTAAAATTGAAAACTACCTCAGTAAAATTGATATTTGTGCAACATTTCTTTTTGATGGTACAGTTATTCAATTTTACTGAGGTATTTCCAATCTTGAGAACTAAAAACGGCAATGGAATGTTATCATTATAAAGTTTTATTCCCCAAAAGAGAGTGAAGAAAAGTATTACGAAATCAAGACTTGAGACAGGAAAGAGATTTGTTATGATATAGCTGCTTGATATGATCTAAAAAAAGATCAGAGAACAAAGCCAACTTAAGAAAAGTTCCCTAAAGATTTTAAAAGAATCAATTCCCAAACAAGAGAACTTTTCGTAGCCTCTTCCAGAAAGCCTTGAATTTCAATCTATAAACCACCAAGAAATCCAGAAAGACGTCACAAAAAACAAAGTTCTGAGAATTAATAGAGAACTTTCTGCTTAGCTTCCCTTCTGTGTAAAAATCGCCGCTCTGTTGAGTTTTTAATTTTTGTTTAACAACAACAAAAAAAAATACATCGTAATTTGTATGCAAATTTGTTAAATTGAAAATCTGTGATTCTACGGTTAATGAAAAGTCGTAATTAGTCTAAAAAAACAAAGCATTTTTGATGGATCGATGAGAGTAGCTCGGAAACAAGAAATCTAGACCAGCAAACCGAATGAAATAGAAAGAGACAGCGAGAGAGAGAAAGAGAGAGAATTAAAGACGATGTGGGCTGAGAGAAGGCGCGACGAATCTGAGGGAATCCATATATTTTCTATTTTTTTTAACTATACAAATCTCGTTTCATATGTAAATTGTAATATGTTTTTTTTATGTGCTCAACGAACGAACTTCGTGTAAATAAAGTAACCATGAAAATAGAGAATTTCGAAACTGTCAAGGACATTCTCAAACTATCGAGTCGACAGTCGGTTTCGATTTAAATTCTTTTATTTACATTATAATTATAATTCTTTTTCAAATCGCGGCAAAATGCTGACATTCAATCGTCTTTGCAAAACCAAATTGAGAACACGTCTTGTGCGCTTCTGTTCCGTGGAATTGGTTCATAAGGTCCGTCCAACCGGCCAACCCAAAAGTCCTTTTTAAATAATGATTGTGGTTTTTTTGAAGGAATCTTATATAGAAAAATTACGCTTGACCTATGCGAACGATGAGAAGAACAATTTGGTAGTGCCGACCTTCAAGAAGGCCATTCTCTACCCCGACGAGGTGGCCATCAAGGACATCAACGGCGACTACACTTACTTCCAGCTCTACATAACCGCCAAGAGTCTGGCCAAGCAGATCTCCAACTTCTGCGGCAAGTCCTGAACCCTCCCAAGTCGGTAAATAATCTTCACTTTGTTTGTCTTTCCAGGTGTGGGGGCCAAGTCCTGTGTGAGTTATTTGTGCGGGAGCAGCGCCATGTGGATCATTATTCAGTGGGCCTGCTGGATGTCCGGGCAGGTGGTGGTGCCCTTGGAGCCGAGCCATGACTACGATCAGCTGTTTCATCATGTGAGAGATTCCCAAACGACGTTGATCATCGGCACGCCGGAATGCGGCACCACAACCAAAACGCTGGCCCACAGCCTGCGCATGAATTGGATCATCGTGGAGAACTCGTTCATTGGGGCGCAGAGTAAATTCTGCACCACCTCCTTGTTCGTCAAGCAGCTGGTCTCGCAGGACGACAAGATTGTACTGCCCGAGAACACTTTGCCCAACGAGTTCTATACCAACTCGCAGGCCATGATCATCTACACGCCCAGCTCGCTGAAGACCCAGAAGGCTGTGGTCCTTACCCATCGCAATATCGAGCAGCAGATGCGCTGCGCCACTAGATCCTGGCAGCTGACCTCGCAGGATTGCATGCTGCCCATCATCTCGATGAATCGCATTCAGGCCGCCGTGGGGGCCTTGCTCAGTTGCGGCGGCAATTTGATCTTGCATCCGAACTTCGATTGCCACAACACCTGGAGCTCGCTGCTGGGCATCAACAGCCCGGCCAAGCAGCGGGTCACTGTGTTCATGACCATGCCGGTGATCTATAAGCTGCTGATAGCCGAATACGACAAGATCTTTGCCCAGGACAAGCACATGGCTGAGTACATTTTGAACCACTGCAAGAACAAGATCCGCCTGATGGGCACTTCGTTTGCCTTCCTCTCCCAGCCGGTCTACAATCGCTGGCGCGAGATCACCGGCCAGAAGATCTACGAGTTCTATGGCATGGTGGAGACAGGTCCTGTTTTGGGTCCTGCCCTGAACGAGAAGTTGGCGGCCATCACCACGGCCCAGGCCTCGTGGATAAATGAATTCGAGCCGGGCCGGCTGGGTGTTCCTTTGGCCGGCCACACTGTGCGCATGCAGGATAATCAAAAGAACGATTTGGTCAGTTACAAGAACGAGGACAATGAGACGGTTAAGTTTATGCTGCGGGGCAAGGAGCAATCGCCGAAGAATGCTTCGCTTAACTCCGTGGGAGAGCTGCAGATTCTGAATAAGAATTTATTCTCCGGCTATCTGAATCCTTGTGAAGCTGGCGAGACCAAGGACGGTTTCTTTGGGACCGGCGATATATTCTCTTTCCAGGATGGCCAGTTCACGTTTTTGAGCAAATCGATCGACGTCTTCCGGGTGGGCGGCTTCAAGGTCTACGGCGCCGAGGTCAAAAAGGTTCTCATCACCCATCCGAGCATCAAGGATGTGGCCATTTTGGGCATACCAAATAAAATCTGGGGCTATCGCATGGGCGTCATCTGCATTGTCTCCGCCGACGGCAAGATCGGCGTCGATGAAATCAAATCCTATTGCAATCGATCCATTCCATGGCACAAGCGCCCAACAGTCTTTAAGATTATCGTTTCGAGATAGATTTCATTTACTTGCAACAATAAAAACGCCAGCGATACTTTAATCTTGCAAACTTTAAGCACACAAGGCTGGGAAGTCCTTGCTCTTCGATTTGCATTTGCTTCCCGGCTTCGGGCAGGTTTCGTACACCGGCTGGTCTATCAGGTTGGTGGTGGCGTAGTTGCAGGTCACCAGGTAAGTTTTCCAGCCGTCGTCCTCGTCGAACGTGGCAGCGGCACAGCCCAAGGCGTAGTTGCTGTCCTTGGCCAGGATGGTAAAGTGACCAATGGCCCTGGGGAACAGAGAGATTCGGAAGTTATTCGATTAAATGGAATGTGGAAGGAAAGCGGGAAGGAGTTTTAGGGCATCGTCTGAGCGGTTGGAGAGTTGGTGAGATTGTTAAAGAGACAGTTGTTCAGAAGGAAGTCGTGAAGACTGAGATATTTGTGAAGACAGTTGGTGAGATTATTGTGCAGTTGAATTGAAAGAAAGTCAGGCTGTTGGTGAACAGTTGGTGAGACTGTTGAGAAAGTCCCCGAATAGACAAGGTTCAGTTAATCGGTTAGGCTGGTTGGTGAGTTATAAAAGTCGGACAGATTTCCTTGTAGGTCCTCGGCTGCCAGTTGCTAAGCTTGTGATAAAGACAGTTGGTGAGATTTTAAGCCAAACAGCTGTTGAGATTGCTGGGGAGACAGTAAGTCAAAACGCCGTGTTGGACGACAGTTGGTGAGATTTCTACGTAAGCAGCTGTTGAAATTGCCGAGTAGACGACAGTAAGTCAAATTGCCGTGTTGGACAGTTGGTGAGATTATTGTGGGGACAGTCTTTGTGACTGTTCAGAAGGAAGCCGTGAAGACTGAGAAACTTGCGAAGACAGTTGATGAGAATATTGTGCAGTTAGATTCACAGACAGCCAGGCAGTTGGTGAGACTGTTGAGTAAGTCCTCCAATACGTAAGGTCGGGTTGGTGAGTCGGACAGATTTCGTTGCAGGGTCTCGGCTGGCAGCTTGCGATCAAGAAAGCTGGTGAGAATTCAACGTGACCAGTTTCTGAAATTGCCGGACAGACGGTAAGTCAAATTGCCTTCTTGGACAGTTGGTAAGATTGTCGTTGTGGAAATGACTGCACACCCAGGACTTAAACTGCCAGGCATATAGTTGGTGAGTTTGGAAGAAAGTGCCCTTCCGCCCGCTGTCTCCTCTTTCCCGCCTCCAACTTACGGTCCTTTATAGTTCTTGGGATAACTGCCGAGGATGCTGCTGCTAACATATTTGCCCTCGTCGGCCCAAGCGTCGACCGCCTTTTTCACAAGGACCTCCAAAACGGGCGGAGTGCCTCCCCTAAAGCTGTAGATGTAGATATTCTGGCCGGAATACGGGAACTGCTTGGTGTTTCGGCAGGCATCGTGGGCCATTTTGCACTGCCGGACATTGTAGGCCGCCACCTGGGCGAGTTCGTCGTTCCACACGAGCGTGGACATCTGACAGGCGGCCGCTTTCACCGTCCCCTCGCCGTTTGCCCAACGCTGGCGGTGCTCATTGTGGGCAGCGATTATATTCGTGCGGGCCTGGCCGTCAATGCTGAGCAGCCGTGGATTCTGGCAGCTTTTCGGAAAGTCCTGTGTAGGGATTTGCAAGTTCTTAAAAACCCCAAAGGTTGGTTGACTCCTCTCACCTTGTAGGCAGGATCGCAGGCAACGTGCAGGACGCCTGAAGGACAGAGCTTCTCATTGCAGTAATCTGCCCAAGTGGCTGAGACGGCCAGCAAAATGGCCAGGAAACTGCAGCAAACCCTAAACATTCTGGGTTTTGCTTGGGCGGGGAGCGTCGAGTGGAGTTTTATAGTCCTCACCTGGAGGCGGTTCGTGGCTTTCTTATCTGCGTGTCTCACGGAACTGCAAACGTGATTGGTTAATTTCTTTGTGGGTTGAAGGTTTCAGTACTTCAGGCGGAGATCTGAAATTCCCTCTAAATTGAATTTTCTATAGTCTTTAGCTCAATTGCAAGCCACTCGGGGTCCCGTGATAAGCAAAGCAAGGAATGCAAATTCTTATCTGAGTTTGAGTCTGAAAGAAGCAACAGTCGAGCATGTCCGTCTTTGAAATGCTCTTTAGTGGGTTAGAATTGAGTTAAGATCAAAAAGAAGCGAAGTTTTTGTAGACTTAGATCGGATCTACGAGAAGCCTGGTGGAGGTTTTTATTGCCCAGCTTTGTTAGATTCTTAGTTCTTTATTTCATTTCAGGACTTTATTGGAAGCTCTTGGGTAACACACTCTCATTATCACACACACACACACATACACACAGGTGGTTGTGTCTGCTATTTTTAAAAGTGCTGAATTCTGTTAACTTCAGTTCAAGATTTATAGAAATCTGTTAACTTGCCTGCCAAACTTCCTGTTAATTGAATGCACAAGCCAAGCCCATCTGTCTGTTAAATTCCCCCTTCTGTTAGCTCAGAATCTGTTAAACTCAATGGCGGCTATATTGACACCTGTTAGTCTGCCTGTTAGACTTCCCCAGCTGTTAGTTGTAGAAGCTGTTAACATAGAACCTGGCGTCCGTTCGCCTGTTAACCTGCCCTCTCCAAGGCTGTTAGCTAAGAACTCTGTTAATTTAAGAACCAGGCATTAGACGGCAACCTGTTAGCCTGACTGTTAAATGCTCTCAAACTGTTAGCTTGCTACTCTGTTAAATGGAAGCCTGTTAAGCTGCCTTGGTTACCATGAATTCCATGTTAACCTGATGTCCTCATATCAGCGCTCTGTATCTCGCTTTCCTTAAGGAATTTATCTAGTTTTTTTTTTAGTAATTTATAAAACCCCCAACCTTTATTTATTTAAAACCAAGCAATGGCTTATTTCTCATTTCAAAAGCTCCCCCAGGCTTCTCGTAGATTCGATCTAAGTGGCCATCGGAGAATTTTTAACCACAGTCGTTGCCAGGTTTTGAAATGTTTCGGAGCCCAGTTCCCCAAAAATAGTAGTAATTTTTCTTTCGGCCTTACAAATTCCAAGAGAAACAAATCCCAAAATGGCTTATCTGATGCCGCATTTCTCCCCGAACGGACAATTCGTGATGGACTGGTCGAAACCGACCCTCAGTTTCTACGATGACGACGCTTTGCTGCTGGTCTTGATAATTTCAGTAGTCACCCAATTGCTGATTTTAGTTTACATAGTTTTCGTCTGTTTTTACCCATCGTCGGGGCCCAATCAGCAGGACTATGAAAGGAAGCGGCGGCGCTTTGCCAACTTCATCTACCGCCGGATGTTGGCCCAGATCGATGAGGCCACCGAGAAGCGTTTGCGGCTGAACGAAACGCATGCCCAGGACTTGCTCAACCTCCAGATGCAATGGCAGGAGGAGACCATCAATGCCATCGACCTCTTTCGGCGCGATGCCCGGCGCGTCCTGTTCCCCGAATGCGATGTCACTAGTCCCCTGGCCGATGAATACTACGCCATCAACGATGAGGAAGAGGAGGAAGTGCGGGCTGCCGGCTATGCCGAGGCCAAGGTGGAGGTGACCTATGCCTATTTGCAGGACCTGCTGGATGCCAACGGGAACATAGAAATGTGAAGGGAGCGGGAGAAACGATTAGCTGAAATTTTCTTTTGGATTAAACAATTTTTTATTGCAAATTTAGTTGCGCTTGGTGGCCGAGGGACTGCCAGGATAATGCCAACTGGAGAAGGTCTTGAAGGGCCCTTTGCGCTTGGCCGCCTTGTCCTTGGCCCGCTGGGCCTTCTCCTGGGCCTCGCGTTCCTTCTCCTCGCGCATTTTGGCCTCCTCGCGGTTCTGCTCCTCGCGTATCCGCCGGCGAATTTCCCGCTCCTTTTTCCTCGCCGCCTTCTCCCGCACGGACAGCTCGTACAGCCGGCGCTCCTCGTCCAACTGGTGCTGGATCCGCCGCTCGTACAGCTCCTCCAGTCCCTTGCTCTGCTGGTAGGAATTCCAGGGATTCGGATCCGCTTCCCGCCGCTTCTCCCGCGCAAGTTTCTGCCTTTCCAGCTCCTCCAGCGACTCCTGCATTTCCAGCTCCCTCTCATCCGCATCCAGCCTCGGGTCTTTGTCCCTGAATCCCGCCAAAAGGAACGGATTGTTTGGATTGCTGAACTTCTCCGGCGGCATCAAAGCGCTCTCAAAGTTCGGCGGACGCTCGCCTTCCGGCAGCGCGGCCATGCGCACTTCCACTTCCAGCAAATGCTCCTGCCGCTGGGCTATCAAATCGGCCTTAATCTGCTCCGACAGGCTCTTCAGCTCATCGCCCATGCCTATCAAATTGGCCAGCGACTGGATGCCCCTGTCCGGCTCCTCCAGGCAGCAGATGTCCCGCACATTCGAGGCCAGGCCGCAGGCCAGCGGCGTGAACTTCATGATCTTCGGGTCATCGCGGTAGCTGCGCTTGCGCGCCAGCATCGGATTGATGAACAGCCGCAGGACATCCTTGCGCACATGCTCGACCAGCGAGGAGAACGGCAGCGAGTCCAGCGGAGTGCCCAGGATAATCAGCAAATCGCACTTCTTGAAATCCTCATCCGAAAATGTGTACAGCGGAAAGGACAACGTCTCGCTAATGAAGGTCACGTCCGGCTTCACCACGCCGCGGCAAATGTCGCAGCGCGGCAAGAAGTTGGCCATCACCTCGCGCCGCATCCACTCGAAAGGATAATACTGCCCGCAGGTCATGCAGTGGCTGGTGTAGATGTTGCCCCGCATGCCCACCACCTTGGAGGGCGGAATGCCGGCGATCATCTCCAGCCCGTCGATGGTCTGCGTGTAGTGGCGCAGGAGGAGCCCCTTGTCATGCAGCAGGCGCAGGAAGTCATGGGTCAGCGTGGGCAGAATGCCATCCGCACACAGATCCTTGGCCAGGGTGAGCAGGGCCCGCGGGTCCATATTAAAATAGTCCGCCTTGAACATGCACTCGGGGAAGGCCATGTCGTATTTGAGCATGTAGCGATCGAGTTCGGGGTTCGGCTGAAAGAAGTCGGGTATGCCCAGGGGGCTGGAGATGCCAGGACCTGCGACGGTGACAATGTGATGGAATTTGAGGTTCTGCCATTGCATGGCCAGGCCCTGGAGGCTGAGGTTCGTGAGGATTGGGGGGAGCGGTTCGTCTTTGGTTTTGCGGCGGAAGATCTTCTGCTTGATCCAGCGTTTGATGTCCTTCAACACATCGTGGGTGATGTCAACGATGTGATCGTCGTCCTCGGGGTTGTAGGGGGCCAGGGACTTGCGCCTCTTGCGTTTGTGTCCGCCGTCATCGTCCTTGCGCGTGCTGGTGTAGTCGGTTTTGCTGCCCCGAAAGTCGGCGTATTTCTTCACCGCCGTACGTCCTTTCTTGGGCGGCGGGGCCATTGGATCTCGGACAGGCTCCCGGGGTCTATGACGATCTCGGTACACCCGACGCTCCACCTCCTGCAGCGGCGATAACTTGCCCTTCCGCTTTTTATTGCGGCGCGCGTATTCATCGAAATCTGTCGAATAATCGCGTATCGGCTGCCAGGCATTCGGATCCTCTTCCTCGTACTCCACATGCATGCTCGGGTCCCAGGGACCAAACCGCGCCGCCTCCTCCTCCTCCCGACAGTCCTCCATTGTGTAGCCCACATGCAAGGACTTGGGCAGATCATTGGGCGCTGCACTTGGCAATTCTGGCAACGATTCCGCTTCCTGTGTGTCCGCCGGCTTGGGCAGCGCCGCGTTCTGCAGCCAACGCAAGTCGTCGGGCATCCTTTCGCGGTCATACTGAGGATGCATGGGCGAGCTCACCGAGAACCTGGTCGACGGGCGGTCCTGGCGTCCTTCGCGCGTGGGCGTCTCGCTGCCTATGTGCTTGGAACGCCTGCTTTGCCGCAAGAAGCCATCGGTGCGGCGGGAGGTGTCGCGCTGTTTATCCTCTTCATCCAGATCCTCGACGGCACTGCTCTCATCGGAGTTGAGGTCGCGCTTCTGCCTCACCTTGTCCTGGGTAACAGAGATTGAACGCGACAGCAGGCTCGAGTTCGAGCGTAAGGATATTTCATCCTCGGCCTGCTCCACCTTCTGGCGGTAGGGAGAGCCGCGTTTCTGGCTGGCCGTGGCCTCCTCGTTTATTGACTCAGCGCTGCGCTGGGGCGTCCTCAAGGACCCAGGCGACCACTTGCCTCGGCTCAGCCTGGACCACTCGTCGCTCTGCTGGGCAGCCAGGGTCTCGGGGTCTTCGTACTGAGTTGTCACCTGGACCTTTAGCGGCGCCGGCTTGGCCATGGACTTCTTCCGTCGGCGCTTGGAGCGTTTCCGTCGCCGGGGCGCCTCCGGGGCTGGGCGATTGCTCACCGTGGACACCCTCAGCCCCTTGGGCTTGTCCATGTCGGGAATGGGATTGCTGGGCGTCACCGGTTTGTTGGGGTCACTGGCCCCTGGCTTGCTGCTGGTGGCGGCCGCATCCTTGTCGGATTTCTTGCGCCCGAAGATCGAGAATGGAGTGCTGGTGGGCAGATGGATATTATGGCCGCTGCGGGAGTGCTCGCTTTTGGGGCCCTTCTCCTGTTTGCGCTGGGAGGACTTGGCAATGCGGGGCGGGGGCTCAAGTCGGGCGTCGTAGGTTTTGGTTTTGTCTGACTGCTCGATTCGAGTGGCTGGGTTGGATTTGCTGGTCACGGATTTCTTTTTCCTGGGCGTTTCCTCTTCTGAGGCCGGCTTTTCGGTTTTGGCTTTCTCGGACCTGTCGTAGGATTCATTGTATTCGACTGTGATCGAATCGATGGAGGTGATGACGGGTTTTCTTTTGTCCTGCTTCTTTTCATCGCGTTTCTCCATGGCGGGCAGCGGCAGTCAGACAACGACGAATTTTGGCTGTGCAGGGTCAGGAAGGCGAGGAGGCTGCGCTTATTTCATGGTCACCAATTAAATTTTGTTAGCTTTCGATTCCTGAAGAGAATTTTCGAAATATGTTTAGATATTTTCTTTAATTTTTAGACATTTCGGGCAACGTCTTGAATTTTCGCTGCAAAAGCGGCAAAGAAACGCGAGAACAGCGCAGATGAGCAAGAGGCTGATGGGCAGTTGGGCAGTAAGGCAGTTGGACAGATAGATACAGAGACGGAAGCATGGATAGATGGATGTATAGGCAAGTTAAGAAAAGAAGCGGAAAGGCGGTTAAGGACACGGACAGATGGGCAGATATAAAGACACCAGAAGAAGTTTGAGAAACAGTTGGGCAGATGGGTAGAGCTAGACAGACAAATAGACATACGAATAGATAGAAGAACAAATTGAGATAGAGTTGGGCAGATGGGCAAAGCTCGACAGACAGATGAACAAACGAATAAATAAAAGAACAGATTGAAAAACAGTTGGGCAGATGGGCAGACCTAGACAGACGAATGGACATACAGATGCGTAGATATTTTAGCAGTTAGATGGGCACAATGATTGAGGGATTCGCAAACAAATGAACAGGCGGACAAGAAGAGCAATCAGATGGGCAGATGGAAGGACAAGTATGCAGAAAAATCTATGCGACAAATGCGTAGATAGGCAGATGGGCAGATAAACTTAGACTGTAAACTTTTACACAACTTTTGCTCAGACATTTTACAAGATTCCTGGCTTATTTTCTGGGTGGAGATGATATGGAAAGCTCTTTGCATAGATGAACAGATGTCAAGATTCTAAATGGACATGAGGGTCCTTTGGGAGCAACTTAGGTTCCTTCAAATCAGTCCACCTTCGGTTGTGATCCCCCAAATCAGCTTGGAAGGTTCCAACTCCATTTCTTGTCCTTTAGGAAGCTTAAAGGTTCCACTCCAAACTCAAATCCCCTAGCTTTTTGGTTGCCAAGCCATCTTATCGACTTGGTTCTCTGCAATTATCTGGCCAACTCAACCGGAAGAAATGTGTGTTCAGTGTCTTTAAGGATATTGTATTTCCCGCTGTTCAACCAACTTCACATACACAACCAAAGACTAAATAGCTAAATACGTAAATAACATTAGCAAGTTCGGATAGCTTAGCTCTGATGGAAAAATTTTTATACACACAAAAAAAAGGAGAAGAGTGAGAAAGGAAAGTCATTTTTTAAAGCAAATCTTAAGCATACGAATGACGGGGGCCTCGAAAAGCGCCGATATGACGAAGGCCAAGCAAAACGAGACGACAGCATTGCCCAGAAACATGGTCATTATCATGGCGTTCTTCAGATGCACCGTGCCGCTCATGTACGAGGCACAGATGAACATGATCATCGGATGGATCAGGTAGGCACAGTAGGTGAGCCGGGAGAGCGGCAGAAAGACCCGATACGAGAGGATGGCATTGACGGCGGGCGCCAGGCCCCAGCAGCAGGAGAGCACAATCCAGACGAGGCCACAGCCGAAGGCAGAGTGTCCAATGCCCACGTAGAAGGCTGTGTTCACAGCACTCAGCTGGCCGTCCCACACGCCGAACACGACGAGCAGCAGGAGCGCCAAACTGCCCGACCAGAGCAGCAAATTCAGGCGGGTGGAGACCTGCGGCGGACTCTTCACCTTATAAAGGATATAGCCGGCAAACATGCCTGGGAAAGAAATATAATTTTAGAATTTATTTATGACATGGAATTTTGTTAAACTTACCCACGATATAGGGTCCCACGCGCTGCCAGGGCTTGTCGTACAAATAGTCAAAGGACTCGAAGGGAAAGGCCACCTTGTGGGTGTAGTTGTACTGCAGGGAGATGATGCCCGAGATTCCCCACGAACTCACCAGGAACACAATCAGCGTCAGGCTCATAAACTTAAAGTACCTGAGGCAAAAATTGACAGGGACTCTTGGATTTGTTTTGGCCAACTTACTTTCTGGAGAAGGCCAAGAGCAAGGCTGCCATGGCATAGAACTGCATATCATTGGCCATGTACCAGCTCCACATCATGCACATGTCGCGCTGGGGGAAGTAGTTGTTGATATAGAGAATGTTCCGCCACCAGTAGAGCCGGCAGGTGTTGTACTCGATCTTTGCCGGATGGAAGACGGACGAGTCCAGGCCTTGCCTGCCGGGGAAACAAAGTCAATCAGAAATCCAAGAATTTAAAAATACCAACCTCACGGCAAAGTCGTTGAAAAGCACAACAAATAAATAAACCGGAGTGAGGCGTAGGTAGCGATAGAGCAGCATCAGCAGAGTGTCCAGGAAGCTGCGCCTGATGAAAGGCCCCGAGTCCACAGGATGTTTGCGCTCTTGTTTGAGATACAGCAAGGTGACCAGCAGGCCGCTGATAAAGAAGAACGAGTCCACCGAGAAAGTGGCATTGCCAATCACCTGATACCAAAACGATCTCTCGGTGATCACACGCTCAAACTAAAAATAACGGTAGAATTATAGAAAGGACAAGCTGAAAGATTTGATTCCTTGCCTTGTTCTCGCCAATGGCAAACATTTGCAAATAAGTATGAACCATCATGGTCCAGAGCACGGAGAAGACCCGCAGGCCATGCAGGCAGGAAGTAGACGACTGTCAATCAAAACAAGTTAAGATTAAAGACAACAGGCTTAGAAAATAAAGGATTTGCTTACTTCCTTGGTTTTCTCAATGCTTAGAATGGCCTTGGCATTGGTCTGGAAGGCAAAGCACAAGAGGATCTGCTGATGCAAGCCTGGCAAAGAAGGATTCCATTTAACTCCTAGCTTTTAAGTCCGGCGTACTCACCAATCGGCTGCTCGGCCTCGTAGGTGCCTGCCACGCCTGCGCAGCTGCCGGTTTCCACTTGGTAGTCAGTCATTTCGGCCTTTTCCTTGGCCAGCGAACCCGTGGGCGGATTGATGGTGACCTCCGTCTCCGAGCCTGGGGACTCCGTGCTCCTGGGACGATTGCCATTCACATCAATTTCACTGGCATTGCTGGCCAAAGGACGCATCTGGAAGAGCTCGAAGGGCTTCCTGTAATAATCCTCGTAGTCGTTTTTCTTGACGGTCGCCTCGCATTTGGCACTGATTGCTGGAATCGGCGACATCACCAGCCGATGCCTGTCGATCTTCAGTTGGTAATAAGTGGCCACCATAACCACCAGCAGCAAAGTGAGCAAGAAGCTTCTGTAGAATTTAAATCCTGTTTAGTTGGGACCAAAAAATGAGCTTTGGTTTTGCTTACATGAACACCTGGAACTTGAGCTGCCGCCAGTGGCTGTAGGATCCTGGCACGGTCCTGACTCGGGTCACCTGCAGCGGCGGCTGTTGGACGGAGCCGTTGTGGATGCCCAGAACGGTCAGCATGCGGGCGTAAGGGTCCAGCGACAGGATCGACTGGACATCATGGGCCGAGCACGACTTGGGCAGGCATTCGCCCACATTCAGCGAGAGTTGCTGACATCAGTAAATTATAAATGAAAAGGGAAATAAGGAAAGCGAATGAAAGAATTAAAATTCAGGCCAAGTTTTCCTTTTTGCCTTGTGGATTAAAAATTTGGCTTCGCATGGAATTTGATTCTCGGCTCACTTGGCGGGGCCTCTCAGCGCTTGGCTGCTTGCCGCTTTTTCTGTCTGCCTGCCCATCTGTCTGTCTACCTGTCCAACCATCTAAGCTTCAGCTTGTCCGCCTGTCTGCCCTTTTGAGCCCTTGAAACAATCTTCACTCCCATGCCCAAAGATTTGACTGCGTTAAAAAGCTTCAAACGCTTGACTCCTGGCGGCAGGTCGAGGCCACCGGCCGTTGCTCCCGGTAGAGCGAAAGGAGGTCCAATCAAAGTCAAGAATTTGTTGGCCTAAGCTTTTGTAATCCCTTGGATCCTTGTTCGTTGAAGCCAACCCGATTTATACCCTTGCCCAGGGTAGAGGGTAAAAATCAAACCTCACTCACCGTTCGGTTGGCTCCCGGCAGATGGACCAGCACATCGGCCATAAAGAATTCCAATTCAAAGTGCTTGCGATCGCCGGCCAAGCCCTGGCGGTTCAGCTCATGGCAGAAGGTAATCTGGCCCATCCACTTGTCATTGCCAAAGAGCAACTGCCCGCGGTACCGACCCGACGAGTCGTAGGCTGCAAATCACAAACAAAGTCAACAATCAGCCGGAGTCCATTGACAGCCGGGACTTACCCTTCTGGGCCCACTCGTAGCTGGAGTGCAGGGCAGTGAGGTAGGCCTGCATTTCAAGGCCACAGCCTGTGCGGACATTGGTGCGTATCTCGGAGATTTGCCAGTAGAAATGATCGAACAGATTGGTCACAATCTGGAAATAGTTGACCGAACCGTAGAGACCCTCGGCCGTGGTCGAGCTGAGATTCGAGGTGGCATTGCTGCCCAAATAGCGACTGATGCTGTTTATGGTGCTGCCGAGGGTCTTCAGTTGGGTGTCGTCATCGCTTTGCTTGTGCAGCTCACGCCCCTTTTTGGAGGCCCCAGCCACGGCGGCCCCGCCACCAGCGCCGCCAACCGCAGCCGCCGGCTTGTTGCGCAAAATTTTCAAAATGTGCGTGGCCGTGGTCGACGGCAAAGGCAGGGACGTTGTGGTGGTTGTGGGCGTGGCCAGGGTGGGCAGCTCGGTGGCTGGCAAGTCGGTTGTCTCCTCGGCAGTGATTTCCACAGTGGGCCTGAAATTGATGACCTCCTCGCCGGCGGCCGCTCCATGCGGCTCCTCGGCGCTGAGGTCGCCCTTCTTGATGGTCTCATGGGCCAAGTCCTCGAAGTCGCCCAAATTGAAGTCGAAGGTCACCGGATGCAGTTCGTATTCCTTGAGGGCATGCGGCTTCACATAGTCCACGGTGGTGAGGGTCTTTTCCAGCGGCCGGTAGGTTTTCTTCTTCACCGGCTTCAAAGGCAGAATCTCGTGGGTGTTGAGGACAATCGGCGTCTCCTCCTCGTTGTGGACCTCGTGCAGGATTGTGATGTTATTGCGATTGCTAAACCGAATCAGTCCGCGGTCGGGGGCCCGGCTGGGCGGTGGCTGGGCCCACACGCCGGCGGTTATTGTGGCCCCCAAGAGAATGGCCAGGAATTTCCATTTTCTGGCTCGGCCGTGGGACATGACGGCGGTTCGGCGGTTGCGGAACTTCCTAAAGTCTTTGGGGCTTTTGTGCTTTTCTGTTGGTCACAAAATTTCAGGACTCTTTGGTTTTGGGTTTGTTTTTCAACGAGTCTTTGAAATTTCAAGGCATTGGTCCTGCCCGATGGCCGTGGACTTGAAGGCGACTCATCGCTGTGGTTGCCCAGCTAAAAGGATAAAACAGAAGTGGACTTCAAACACTTTGGCCAGTTTCGTTTATTGATTTATCGGTTTTCATTTTCACCAAACAGATTTATGTTTGCCGTGGCATTTTTTATTTGATTTATTGACTTGCCAGCGCGCGCGCCTTTGATTGTTTAAAAGAAAACCAAAAACTGACCGACCGCAGGTCCCTCTTCCTGCCCGCTCTTTGGTCTTTGTGATCGATCAAAACCCGCATCGCCGCCACTTTGGCTTAGCTGTGAAAGCCAGAAGAGAAAAAATATTGCAAAATTTCCTGGTAAAAACTTGCAAAACTCGTTGCCGCCGCTGCCGCAGCCGCTGAATGGACGCCGTTGATGCCATCAACTCCACGGACTTAACCAGGCGGCGCTCTCAGTTGGCCAGGCCACACCGGGCCAGGCATTTGGCCAACAATCCGTACCGCGTCTGCTTATATAACTTCCGTGTCTTGTGCCTCCTAACCGTGCGATTTGAATGTGCTGCCCATTTGATCGCCCATTCATTCACGAGTGTGTGTGCGGGTGTGTGTGTGTGTGGATTGGTCAGGTGTCTGCTGGTGGGGTGCCGTGTTTTTTTGATTGACTTAACCTATTTATGAAGTGAGTTTTTGAGGGGGAAAAGCCTAATGGATTCGGCGATAATTGAAGTCGTTGGAATCGCAAAGGAGCCCAGAGGATAAGGAAGTTTTGGCTGCGTATATCATTTTTTTGGTTTAACGAATTTAGGCTGCCTGAAAAGCGCTCATTAATAGGGATTGAAATGATTTTAAGTTGATTTCCCTAGAGTTCCTTGGTTTATAAATTTCCCTAAGCTTTAATGACTTCTTGAACTTCTTAAACCTTCTAAGTTCCCTCAGCTCTCTTTTTCTCTCTACCAAGCTAAGTTCTTTTAGTTATTTAAGTATCTTGAGATCCTTAATTTATCTTAGTTCCTATAGTTTTCTACGACCTCCAAGTTTTTATGACTTCCAAGTTCCTGAACCTCTCTAAGCCCTCAAAATTCCCTCCAACCCCCAAATTATCCCAATTCCTTGGTATTCAGGGTTAATTTAAGTTTCATTGCTGAGTTCTGAGTTCTTTAATCTTCAATCTTCAGTCCTTGATTGAAGTTTTCTTGCAAACCTTTGAAAGTTCCTTGATAAACTTTTACTCTTTCTAACAAATTCCAAGCTCCCTTCCGATTGCAACAACAGAGACTTCCGGGGCCATAGATGAGCCTTAGATCCTTGCTTTCTGTGTCCTTTAGTTTGAAAAGAGCATACGGTTAAGTCGTTTAGATCTTCACATTCAATCATTCATTTGGGCAGTTGGAAACTTGAAAAAAATATCACGTAATTGGTTTCAAGAAATCAAACCCATTGACCAGTTATAATCCGACCTTCTGGGAGATTTGAAGACTCTTCTCAGGGAGCCCACTTAATTTAAAGTTAGCCAGAAAATTAGATTGGATTGGATGGGAAATTGAATTGAATTCCCACAGCTGAAACCCAAAGACTTTAAGGCACCCAAAACGTTGGCCGATTGCAAATATTTAGGGTAGTTTAATTTAAATTGAAAGGCGAGTTGGCTTGTAGGCGATTTCCTTGTTGGCCGTCGCTTGAATTACCGAATCGCGTTTTTTTGGCCAAAGGGGGCGTGTTCATTGCCCACTGACTTGGCATAAATCCCGAGCAAAGCACACACAAAACAATTCAATTGTCCAACAACAAAACAAAAAAACACACCAAAAAAAAAAAACGTTACGAAAAATGAAACAATTCACATACATTCGGCGTTGGGCGGCAGGCCGATGGGATGCAAAATTAACCAGGCCAACAAAACCAAAAAAAATGTAAAAGAAAAATTACAGATTTGTTTTTATTTTGTTTCGGACGACGAAGGCGATGACGGCGGCGGCCACGTTCGCCAAAAAATTCCCACAACCGAAGCGATGAAAGTAAAAACCGCGACTGATCAAGCGCCACCAGCGATGGGAGCATTGGAAGCCAACGAACGGCGGGCAACGGTAACTGCACTGCCGCACACACACACACACGCACAGCCGGGCCACTTGAGTGCAGTGGCAGACGGTTGGACAGACGGGCGGCGTGTGTGTGAGTGGAAAAGTGCAATAAAATAAACAAGAAAAAAAAAACACAAACAAAAAAGCAAAGAAAACTTGGAGGTTTTTTTTTTTCGTACTCTGGGCGTTCAAACGAAATCGAACGGACGCACACACACACACACACGCAGACACAACAAGGCGGCCAGTGGCCAATGCAGAAATTGAATGGCAAAAAAGTGGAGTTGGCGGCGGCCCAGCCCCAGCCAGCCTGGCCCGTCGCCGCCAGCAGCGCTGCTCTCCCTGGACCAGTTAATCTGGTCAAGTCACAGAACTCGCTCAAATTGCCACAACAGCGGCGGCAGCGCCACTCAAAATGTCGCAATGTGCCGCCAAAATTGGCACCACGCAAAAATCAAACGAAACAAAACTCAAATTCGTGCAACATTCAGTGGCAAATGGAAGAGTCTCTTGCCACCAGCCACCGTCACCAGCCACTTGTCAATGGCCGGTTGGGTGTGTGTGTGTGTGTGTGTGTGTGTTGATGCAACGAAAGTCACAGAGAGGCGGCTGTGGGTGTGGCAAGTTGAGTCGCCCGCTTTCCAAGGTTCGGCCGCGTGTGGCATGTGGCAAGTGGCAAACGGCCGTTTTGGGGGTCAGGCATCTCTGGCGGAGCCTCGAAAGAG
This sequence comes from Lissocephala sabroskyi, assembly GCA_037075105.1. Taxonomy (NCBI): domain Eukaryota; kingdom Metazoa; phylum Arthropoda; class Insecta; order Diptera; family Drosophilidae; genus Lissocephala; species Lissocephala sabroskyi. The sequence goes on from JBAMCP010001620.1 coordinate 18,082, forward strand.
GCAAACCTTATTTGGCAGTTATTATCTCAGCTTTTTCATTAGCTTTACCGTTCGTTTGGCGGGGGACTCGGAACTCTGTTAAGGAATTTAAGCTTCCGAAGTTTCGCCCTCAAGCGCCAGGAATTTTGAGTTTCTGGTGCGGCAAAGAAATCTTTTTTATCAACCAAGATGATTTTTGAAAAATTCCTTAAATGTTTGGACTGTGTAAATTTTCTAAAAGTTAATTTTTAATGAAAGTTATATTATCAGAGAATATATAAAAATTAATGCCAGTTGAAAATTCAACGTAATAAAATTATAAGATTCTTTCAAATAACAAGACAACGAGTTTGGATCTTTTAAGTGCTTTAAAGTGTTTGAAATTCATAAATTATAAAAGGTCCCACTTTCTTTCTAGAATCTCCATAGCTCTCTAGGATTACCCTCCTTTTAGCTAATTTCTAATCTTAAAGTGTTTGAAATTCATAAATTATAAAAGGTCCCACTTTCTTTCTAGAATCTCCATAGCTCTCTAGGAATACCCTCCTTTTATCTAATTTCTAATCTTTTCACGAAAAGAGTTAACCTCTTTAAAGTTAAGTTCCCTGAGGTTTAGAGGCCTTAAAGATTTTCGTCTTTGTTTTTCGCAGTTTCAGGTGATTTCCTCCAACGAGTTTGACTTTTCCAGCCAATGGGGAGGTCAATGTCCGTTGTAAACTCTTTCAAGTGTTTATTGCATAACTCAAAAGACTTAAAACGAAAAATATCGCGAAAGATTTGTCACAGCGATCAGAAAAAAAGCGAACAGATGAATTGCCTTGGCCGATTCTGGTCGATGGTTTTTTCTTATTTTGGTCGACGGTTTTTGCCAACCGCATCGAATGTCCATTGGACTTGGGACTTGGACGCACACCAACACACACACACACACACACTCACACACACGCATTGAGAGTTAACTGGAAAACTAAACTTGATCTGCTTCTTTGGCAAAACCCGCTGACTTCAAAACTCTTTTGCAATCCAAGGCTGCTGTCATCGAACGGAACGAACGCAATAGATAAACTCGAACTGAAAAATGATCTATGCAGGCGAAGAGCAGCTATGAAGAATGGAAATATGAGTGGTCTATTAGAGGATTTCAATGGGATTTAAAACTTATTCCAAAAGAGGATTTTTGATGGGTTTTTGAGACGAAGATGAAAGGATGTCAGAAATGGGTTAAATATTGTGAAAGATGTAGATGAAGATCTGATAAAGGCGATCTGAAGATAAATTACTGTTAAATTCCATTAAGATTCTTCAAGAGATAACTACAATAGAAATTTCTTAAGATAATCCTGAGAAATCCAACGAACACTTGAAATATTTCGGTTTCCCTAACTCAGAATACTCAATCCTGAGAATGAAGCTTAATTCACGATCTCAAGATCCACCCCAACTTGGTTTCCTAGAAATCTTTTCCCTGTAACCATAATTCTTATAGCTTATATCTCAAATTCCCGATTTCAAAAGCCCCCTCGTTGGGTTCAATAGAAACAAGTAAGGAAGTAACAGTCGAGCTAGCCCGACTGTGATATACCCTGTACCTGGTGCTTGTATCAAAATAATTTCACTATTTTCCCCGCCCATTCACTCGCTAATCTTTAAAAGCTAGCAAGTGATCGGGCC
>JBAMCP010001621.1:0-19725 GCA_037075105.1 Lissocephala sabroskyi
GCGCATAAATCTCCGGGGAATCAAGTGCGAAATTGGCTACAATCTGCTGTGTGTGTGTGTGTGTGTGTGTGTGTGTGAATTTGATAGTCATCGCCAGGCCAAGTCAAGGCGAAAGCACAGCAAAGCAAACAGCCAGCCAGCCAGCCAGCCAGTCACTCAGTCAGCCCGGCCAAGGAATCGGCAACGAGACCAGACGACGCAACAATCCAACCAACCAACCCACACCCCTCCCCTCCCCCACACACATACACGCACAGTCTGCCCAGTGTGACATCCATAAATAAATATCATGGCGAGTTGGGGGCTGGCTGAGGGCCCCACAAGGAGGCCAGTCCCTTCAGGCCGCCCTGTTGGCGTCTCCGGCGTCCCCGTCGGTCGGTCAGAGTTGTGGAAATTGGAAAAATGAGCTGAAAACCAACCCGTCGTCGTCTCAGACCGGCCTACCCTCGCCCCGCAGGACCTTTAGGTCCCTGCATACCACAGCGCCATGAAGTTGTCGTCGCTGGCGTCATCAATGTTGCTGCTGCTGTTGTTGCTGCTGATGTTGTTGGTGTTGATTTTTTTTTTTTTTGTGCTTAGTTGTTGACATTTTGTTGCCGTGGCACAGATACGCCGCCCCACACACACACAGACACACGCACACTGGGGCATCTCGAGAGAAATCGATGCCGCCGCAACAGCAACATCAGCGCCACCGCCAGCAACAACAACAAAGGCGGCAGCAACAGCGACGACGACGACAATAATAATAGGGCCAACGACAGCGGCTACATTTTGAGTGATAGTTTTCGGTACTTTGAACCGGAAACAACAACAACAACAACAGCAGCAACAACGGCAGCAGCAACATTGCTGGCCGCACTGGCAAATCGAAAAGTGTTGGCAACCCAATTGAAATTTTTTGTGTGTGTCTTTGGGAGATCCGCAAATGGCCATCATTCGTCTTCATAACACCAACCGCCCGCCGCAGCCAACGCCCCAGGCCACTGGCCACGGCTGAGTGACGCATGACTTCATGCATTTTTGGTCAATGGGTCAGCTGAGGCTGCGGGCCGAAGTTGCAGTCCCCCAGCAACAAAAAGGCAACCGAGAGGAGAAGCTCCAGGCCCAAAATTCGCTAGAATTCTGTTGAGAAGAGCAAAGGCGCACAAAATTATAATAAGATCCTTAAGGAATCCGGGAATTGGCTAAGCTCCTGTTGCCTATTAGCGGGAAGGGATTAGCCAAGCAACTCTTCCGAGAAGAGACTGAGAGAAAATTCGAGCTCATTGAATTATTAAAAAATTCCTTGCACAATTCTGAAAAGGACTGCGTCACCTGGAGAGGTTCCCAGTATTATTTAGCCGACTCTTGACATTCAGAACTTGCCTAAAAGCATTTCCAGGAACTGAGCTTTGTCTTCCAATCAAAACCGCATTGACTTTTGCGGAATTTCAGGGCAATTGAGTTTCTGCGAAAAGCCTTTCAATTTGTGATGCTCTCGCTTCCGGGAAAAAAACACCGAGCCAGCTGCTCGGACTTTAATTTCACCAGAATCTCTCAGGAATTTAATTTGCTCACCAGGAGGCAAGAGAACTAAGCTTGTCTCAGGATCCTGAGTGACCTTTGTTTCCACAAAATACTGGGAGGCTGGAGTGGAGGCTTTTGCCATTGAACAGCACTTAATCCCTTATCAATTCATCAATTTGGCAAGGCAAAATGCATCCTTGAAAACCTGACGCTCCCAACGGACAATGCCGAAAATTTACAGATGCCCTGCATCCTCGAGCATTGTGCACTTTGCGGTGGTGAAATTGAGGATTTCGTTGCTCAATTGAATGCAAAGACAAAGCAAAACAACACAAGGCAAGGCCGAGGGCCGAGGGCCTTGGTCTGCTCATTAATTCATTGAAATCGGCTTCGTTCTCGGTTATCTTTTCCACAATTTGCATTGTCGATGAACAAACTGAACTAATATTATTTACATGCAATCAGAGAGCCGAGCGCACTTTGGCAAAATAATCCGTAGAGGTGAAATGAGTTTCTCGACGGCAAATGAATAAATTATAATCCGTCTGCTCAAGTGAAATAATATGATACATTTTACGTTCAGATTTGAGCCTGTTCTCTTCAGTTTACCTATTGACTTTTAAATGAAAATCCAATTTAATTTGAGCCATTGCCATTGTCAATGCCCCCGAACGGCCGGACCCCGGCCAAAGCACCAATGTTGCTGGGCTGCTGTGGCTGCTTGTGGTCCCTTTTGAGTTACATACTAATAAATAACTAATACCCGGCAATCTGGCAACATATTACGTATACGCCGGGCGACAGCAACGCCCAGGCAAGCAGCTTAAAAAAAGGGTAGGTTGGCCCTCGAACAGGGTGCCAAGATTTTGCTGTGGATCAATTGCAGCAGCCTGGCGACTTCCATTGACTTTGGATTACGAGGCACCCTGTGTGCCAAAGGGCCGAGTGTTTGCGACTGTTGGCTTCTTTGTGTCCCCGACGATATTGTATATTTAATATTTGCCTATGTGACAGCTTAGCACCAATGGGCCGTTATCCTTTTTCGGGCTGCTCTGTGTGTGTGTGACGTGTGTGGTGTTTGACTTGCTGTTGTAACCCCGAAAAAAAGAAAAGGACAAGGGCAGTGCAGCCTGTTTGTTGGCCGTGTTAAAATTTGTCCCCAGCTGACGCTCCCCGGGCGGACCTTCTTCTTCGATTCGCCACCTCAGAAAGGACAAAAGTTGCAGGGCCCCGGCGACAGCAGGCCAGCCGCACTACCATTAACACTATCAGAGGATGACAGCGCTTATCGGTGGCAGCGAAAACAAACACGCAGCCCCGGCCCGGCCAGCCAGTGTGTGTGGAAGAAAGCTGAAAAGGTTGCCGTCGTTGTTATCTTAAAAAATTTAAAAAGCAATTAGCCAAGCGACGTTTTTCACGTCCCCACGCCAAGCGACAGGATTCAAGCCGACGACGGGGGCCAAAAGTTTTTGACGCGCCAACACGAAGGGTACACAAAAATCAAGTCGTTGCCCTGCGCCATTGTTTGCTGTCATTGCGGAAACAAAAACCTGAGTTCATCTACGGGCAAAGAGCTAAGAATTGAAGAACTGAAGCCTCAGAAGGGTTTGGAGGAGCTTTGGAAATATCAGAATTGGTTAGGAAATCTTTGGAAGTGTCTGCGAAGAGAGTTCAGTTTGCTGGCAGGCAGATTGTCTTGAAACTGAGTTTATGTCCAGGAAGACAGTTGAGAACAGAAGCCCTGAATCTTCTGAAGGTTTATTTGGGATCTTTGGAAATATCGGAATTAATTGGAAAACCTCTAAAAGTGTCTGCGGAGAGATTTGAGCTTAATGGCAGGCAGATTGTCTCGGAAGACAGCAAAGAACAGGAGCCCTGAATCCCCAGATCGGTAGTTCAAGTCCAGGAAAAGAGCTAAGAATAGAAGATCTGAATCCCCAGAACGATTTTAAGGATCTTTGGAAATACCAAATTTGGTTAGTTCTACTCTTCAAGTGTCTGTGGGGAGAGCTGTGTTTGCTGGTAGGCAAGCAGATTGTCTCGCACCTTCACATCCAGGAAGAGAGCTAAGAACAGAAGCACTGAAGCCTCTGAAGGGTTTTTGGGATCTTTGGAAAAAATATCAAAATTGGTTGGAAAATCTCTAAATGAGTTTGCGGAGAAAGAGTTGAGTTGCCTGGCAGGCAGGCTGTCTTGAAACCGAGTTCAATTCTTGGAAGACAGCAAAGAACAGAAACTCTGAATCCCCAGAAGAGTCTTTAAGATCTTTGGCAATATCCAAATTCCTTAGATTGGCTCTTCAAGTGTCTGCGGAAAGAGTTGAGTGGCCTGGTAGGCAGATTGTCTGGCACCGACTTCATGTCCAAAAAGACAGCCAAGAACAGAAGCCCTGAATCCCCAGAATGATTTTTAAGATCTTTGGAAATATGAATATTCCTCAGATCGGCTCTGAAAGTCTCCGTGAGTTAAGTTTACTGGCAAGTTGTCTGGGTTGGGCAAATGGCAGCACTTGGCGATTCTTTCATCCGCTCGGAAATGTGTCAAGGGGCCAGGCAAGTTTCCTGCATCGCGGGGCGGACAGTTGGGCGGACAGTTGGGCAGACAAACAAACTCGACTACCTTGCGTATATTGAAATTGCCGTAGTCGGGGGCTGCCGTGATTTTGCACTTTGATTTGGAAGACTGAACAGCTCCTGAGTTTTACAACTTCCCGTTGCCGTTGCTATTACCGTTGGCGCGTTGGCGGTGGTGGTGGGCTGACAGGATTTGCAACGCCTTCAAAAAGATCCCATTTTGCCATTTGTTTCACGAGCCAAATGAAAGTTTCTGGCATCCTTTGTCATTTCATTGTGTTCTCCGGTATTTGTGCTTTTAGCTGGGCCCCGCTCCGTCCCCTTCATCGCACTTAACTTCTATTTCGGTTTCGCTTTTGAGTTCTTGTAGTGCCTGCGCCGCAAATCCTTGCCGCATTTTACTTTCTACTTTTTGCCATCGCATAAACACTCCGCACACGCAGACACAAAGTGCCACAAATTGCGATATGCAATATTTAAAAAACATGCAACAAAAAGAAAAGCGGCAGCAACAGAAAGGAAACTTGTCAGCGGAAAATGCTGTTTGCCCGCCCCCCGGCCCTTTGTCAGGCGCCTGCCGGAGGAGAACGGGGAGCTAGAAAAATGAGGAAAAGAAAAGCGAACAGAACTTGAAATGAACAGAAGGAAAGCGAGAAAGTTGGCGGGTGCTGAGGGGAAATTATTCGTGCTCCCTGCTTTGGTTCTCATTATTATGCATCAGCCATCGATAGTTTTTTTTGCCCCCTCCGCCGCTTAACTGCATTAATTGAAAATTTTTGAGCTGACAGAATGCGGATGGCAACGTAATTACACGAGAATAAATATTCACGCCGAGTGGCGGACATTTCAATTTAACTTAAATGCAAATTCAATTTTCGGCAAAGCTAAAACAAAAATTCAAAACAGACAGGATATTCGCTTTCTCCTCCCAAACCGATCGCAAGAGCCACACAAATTTCAATAATTAAATTCCCAGCAGATTGGCAGAGAGGCGGTCCTGAGTTCTCCTCTTCAAAAAGAAGATGAAAGGGTTCTAAGATTCCTGACACAATCGAAGTATAAAGGAGGTTCTTGGTTTTTGGAATATGATGAATAAGAATCGTCGTATTGCCAGTTCGATTTTGCGGAGTTTTTGATTGCAATTTTTATGTCTTTCAATTGGAGAAATTCGGCAAAGAGGAAAACCCAAAATGTCTTGTTAATTTCAGCATTTTGAAGAGGATTCTTCTTGAATTCAGGAATACTTCCCCAAACTTGAGAAGATTGAGTTTTTGGAGCATCCCAATTCCCTTTTTTCTGCTCTTAAGAAAGTAAAGAAACCATTCGAAGTTAGCAATCGAAGGCAATTGGAGGACAGACAAACAAGTGAGACAAGTGAGAAAATCGGCTAAGAGGAAAACTCAAAATGTCTTGAAAATATTAATATTTTGAAAAGGATTCTTTTTGGTTTCAAGAACCCCTTTCCCACCTTGAAAAGAGAGTTTTTAATACATCCCAAGCCCCTTTTCTCTGCTCTAAGAAAACCATTCGAAGTTAGCAATCGATGATAATTGGAGGCCAGAGAAACAAGTGAGACAAGTGAGAAATTCGGCTAAGAGGAAAACTCAAAATGTCTTGAAAATTTCAATTTTTTGAAGATAATTCTTTTTAAACTTTAAACCAATCACAGTCTGGATTCAAGATTCCTTTACTCCAAGCCCTCTACTGTCTCCAAACTTGAGAAGATGGAGCTTTTGGTTTCTCTGCTTTTAAAAAAAGTAAGAAAACCATTTAACGATAGCAATCGATGGCAATTGGCTGGCCGACAAACGAGTGAGACAAGGGAAATATCAGGCCACCCCGATCTTTTGGCCAATTAAGTTTGATGTTATGTTGGCAATCGAGAGTGAGCTGGGGATCTTTGGGCTGTTGAAAAGCCAGTCAGTCCGCCGGTGTGCCATCAGTTTGTTTATTTATTTATGCTGCTTATCTGTGGAATCCATGGTTCGGTGGCAGGAACGACGACAGCGGCAATGCGGCCACAATCCGGGCCAAGCATCGTCTACTGAAATTGCTCACTGTGTCGTTTTCTTTGTGGGGCCAAATAGATTTGTTTTCTGTACAAACAGAAGGCAATGGCCAAAAGAGAAAAACCCCCGCCGGTGATGATGATGCCGGCTAGCCTGACCTGGACCATGTTGGCCAGGTCGTAAATGCCACGGCCCACCCGCAACTTGGCCCGCCCGGGTGGAGTCAAAGCTCTCGGGCAGCTTGGCCCGCCCCTTCGACTGACACGCCACGCACTTCATTTTAACTTTACGCGCAGTTGTTCGTTCCCACGGAAAAGGGCAACACAAAAACCAGAAGGAACGCTCTGCCAACAACCGCCGCCAGAAAACCATGGAAAAAACAAAAAATACACCAAGTGGCAGATAAAGCGCAGCAAGCGGGCGGGGCGGTTGCTCGTCTGGCGAAACGCACCGCACGGCTCAGTTGTTAGCCCAGCCAGCATTGCCAGTTTCCTGCTCCACACACACACACACACTTGAAGAGCACGCTTGAACTGTTTGCGCCCGTGCCTTGGCGGAATTAAGTATACGCAGTGTGGTCCACCGACTAGCAGAGCCTGAGCAGCTGCTCCATTCGCCGGGCCGGGCTGGCGTGCAAAGTAATCGACTGACTCTTTAAGCAGCGGCAGTGGCTCTGCTGGGGAAAGTCACCAGTTCCTGGTGCCCAAGCGGCAATTTGTCTGCGTCGCCTGGCAAATGCATTTGACTTGCATTTGGCACACCTGCCATCGACTTTGGCTTCGCTTTCCACGTGTGTGTTTGTGTGTGTCAGCAACTTCTTTACGGTTTTTTTATGGGCAGCTGACCCGCCCTACGAATCTGAGTTGCCTGGAGGGGGGAAATGCGTGATGGCAGCGCTTGTAAAGTTCCTCAAATAATGGGAAATTATCACACCCGCCCATCTGACCCGCCCACGGTTAACGCATGTGGCATGCCACATTAAGCACACGGCGAGCACAAAGGAAGTAAACCATAAAAAATCTGCAACGTCCATGGAAAAAATCCCCACACCGGATAAAGAAATAAAACGGGCTACGCGAAAACCGACGGCCACTTAAACAATTCCGAACTTTTGATACCCTAGAAAGGGAGAGAGAAATTAAAACTCAAGGCCTTTTTGAAGTGACTGTACTTTCAGAACCGAAGAGATGAGAGAGAAGAAATGGGGTCGATTTGGGGGATCAGTTCAGGGGGAAGAATGAAATCCACTGGTTGGGCCATCAATCAAAGATATTTGCAAGTTTCTAGATAAATTTTTGGGTAGTTTAGTTTTATAAGATCGAAAGGGAATTGATGGAGTTATTTATGAAGAGATGGGGAAAAGAAGAGGACCAATTAAAGGGACCAAAGACGATGTCTTTATTCATTTCAGATAGACAGAGGGAAAAATAGGAAGGGACTCTGAACAAATCTCGTCTCCAACTAGACAGCTGGTCAAGTGAGGAGATGGTTAGATGGTGAGCTTAGGGACAAAAGAGTGCTCGAAATCAATGCCAGCTAAGAAGACATAAAATCAGTTGATCAGAGAAGTTCAGATGGTCAGTTGGTGAACTGGAAAGAAGTCCAATTCAATGCCTCAATTCACTTTGAATTAAATGAAAATTCTCCCATTCTTTCTTTCAAGTCTTTTTTAGACTATCTGGAGTATATTTAAAATATAAAGTCCAGCAAAGAACCGAATCACAGATATTCAGACCAAAAGAACTCTCAACTTAACTGGAAGCCTCTCCCTGAGGGCCCATAGATCTCTCCATTTTATGCCCGTCGACTTGTCGATTATTCTTGATGGGAAAGGCTTCCTTGGGTGCTATCATTTTTCATCATCATTTTGATCCACTCTCAGATACGATTATGTCCCGCCGGAGAGCCAGAATATATAGATTACCCGGCAGACAGAAGGCATATAAATAAATGAAATGCACAGAGAGGCGACCGTAAACTTAAAAAAAAAAAAAACAAACACACAACAAAAAAAGAAATGACGGCGAGGACAGAAAAACCATCAGAGTAAAAGTTACAACCGCAAAGGAAAATCTCGCAAAAGGAAATGGCAGGCAGGCCCGGGAAAGGATAAAACGGCTTTCTGGTTATTTTTTCATATTGTCGTCGCTGATTCTTTCTCCTTCATTTCGCTTTTGTTTCACGGCATTTCTTATTCGCCATTTGTTGTTGCTGCTGCTGCTGTCGCTGTAATATGCAAACGGAAAACACAAAGAGCCCCCCCCCCGTGCCGGTCCACAGTTGAGCCCGATTGCCGTGAGATTATAAGCGATGGCGAGAAGGTTGCCGGCCGGGGGGGTTAGTGGCTCGGGGCCCACCGATTTGCTTCGATAAAAATGCGACCGCAGCGCGATAGCAGTGACAATGGAGCCCCGGACACAGGCCACAGGCCATGCGGCCCGGCACCCAGCACACGGGACACGGGGAGGCATTCGCATTTTCATTCCCATTCAGCTGGCATTTTCACATTTCGTGCACGAATTGTTGTGGCTTATGGGCGAAATACGTTTAAGCGGACTCTGTCCGTCCGTCCAACAGCAGCAACAATGCCTGATGGTGGCGACTCGGCCCGGCTCGCTGGGGACTTTACAAGTTGACGGTTTGCCGACTGCGCACTTCTCACTCCCAGGAGCCGTCGCGTCGGGCTTGCAAACATTGTGCAACCGCAGGAGTGCCCCGGCCAGAGAGCCGCCCGAGCGAGCGAGAGAGGACGGCACTTTCAATTGTCATTGTTGCTCTGCGGCTGTCATTAAAATGGAACCACCACATGGCCATGCCGGGCCGGGCTGGGCACCGGCCAGCCAGCTGTTAATCATGTTGCGGTGACGCCTCTGCCGTCCCAGACAATGCAGCCATCCACAGCCGTGCGGGCGAGAATCAATTCGAATCGAATGGAATCGAAGTGCGCTGCCCTGGCCGGCCGGGCCGGGCCGGGCTGATGGCCGCGGTTGGAATGCAACCGCCGCGTGTTGTTTACTTGCGGTGCTCAACGTCGGCGAACGGCCAACTAAAACCAAAAATCCAAACTCAATGCCGCTGGCATTCACATTCCATGTACACACAACAGAGCGCTGGCGATGGCGAGAGCGGCTGCAGGGCATTGCCAATTAATATTAATTATTTAAACAGTCGATGCTTTGGGCTAATGACCGGCGTAGCAAACCGCCAACCACCCAACCGAGCAGCCGAGCAGCCGCGCGCCCGGACTTGGCTAATTTGTTTAATTTGTCCCCGGGGTCTTGCTATTTTCCCGGTTACTCTCGTCGTCATTCTTTTTCCTTGCTGTCACGCTAATTTCGCTCGACTGACTTGGGCCTGTGGCATTAGTGATTTGACAGCCAGCGATTTGCACACACGGTTAACCCACAGGGTTCCATAATTCTACAAATAAGGTAAACCGGAAGTTCAAGAATATAAAGCCCCAAAAGGGGGAACATAAAATTGCCCCACCAAACGAATAAAGTGCTCAGAAGATTTCTAATACGCGATTTAAAGATGAATCAGAAAAAGAAAAGAACAGAAACGAAAGCCAAATGAAAATATACCCTTACCCCTTTTTAAATAGGTAATTGAAAAGGGTAACAAACAGATTCTTAAAAGTTCTTTTGCTGTCGATATAAACCAAAATAACTTCAACTACACTTCTTTTAAATTAATAAAACCAAAAGTTACTCCTTTCCCAGTGATTAAGGGTAAAGGGTATGAAAACCCGAAGCTCTTTAAAAACTCTCCTTTTCAATGCAACATTTAAATTAACTCTCAACTTCTTTTCTTTGCAGTTAAAGTTTCGGAGTAAAAGACAAAAACGAATCTTGAAAAAAAAACCTACAGAAAAATATTAAAAGAAAAAAAAATGCCCACTTTAAAGTTGCCGAATTTCGGTGGGAATACGAAGTACTTCTGGGTCCGCTGAAAACCGATCGAATCGAGCCGAGCATCGTCTGGTTTGTTATTTTTTTTATGTGATTTTTTTTTAACGTGCCCCGAACGCAAATAAAAAAAAAGGCAGGGGAAGGCTCGACTGCGAGTCGTGTTGTGCGAAAAGAAGGAACGGGAAAGACAGCAAGCAGAAGGACCTTCGTGAGCGTGTGCGTGCGTGCGTGTGGTGCGTAAAGAAAGATTGAGAAATGAAGTCGCAATCAACTCGTCTCATCAACGTCATCGACAACAACAACAGCAGCAACAAGAGCAGCAGCAGCGGCAACAACGGCCTCCTGGCGGTCATCAATTTCTGCGGCGAGTCGAGCTAAAGGTCCAATCCTCTTGCCGCCTCCTGCTCCCGAACCTGTAATACACCAATGGCTGTGCAAAGGCAACAACTACAACAACAAGAACAACAACAGCAACCACAACAGCAGCAGCAGCAACAACAGCAGAATCAGCAACAGAATCAACACCAATTAGTTTAAAATCGCCTTTAATTGTTCGTTCGTTTGTCTCCTCTCTGGCGTGCGTGCATCGTAGCGTGCGTGAGCGTGCATAACTCCAAATTCATACACACACCACACACACACATCCATACACCCGCTAGTCGCCTACGCAAACGCAGAGAAAGCAAAAAAGCAAAGAAAAATCAAACACACCAGCCCCATCATCGAGAACAATAGCAATTGTAGTCCCAAGGAGCAGCCAGAGTTGCCACCCCAGACGCCGCCGTCATGTGGATAACACTCAGCTATTGGGTCCTAATCCTAGCCCAGCTGTGTGCCCTCGTCCTGTCCGCTGGTGGTAAGTAACCGACCAAACGAATTAACACACATTGTACTCGCATCGAAGTTATATTCACTGCCCCACCACCTCCCCCCCCCACACACAAAACCTGAAGTTGACCAAAAGCAAAGTGTGGAATCCAGAAAAATAATCAATGCAATCAACTCATCCCAAGAGTAGGTCCCCCCCCAGAAAAAGACCCACGGGAAGGGGGCCAAAGACTTTACATTCAATATGCCGTCTTAATGAGCGAACAACCCGAACCTCTTTAAAGTCCCTGGGTAAAAATAGAAATCGGTACGGAAGTTCTGAAAAGAAGCCGAACCTTTTTAAAGTCCCTGGGCGAGGGTTGGAATTGTGGCGCCTTAAAAACTAAGCAGATGATAAAATCGACTTATTTAAAGTTTATGGGACGATAGTTCAAAATATTATATACTATATGATTTGTATTAAAGAATCTTTGATAGGGGGAAGTCAGTCAAAACGAGATCTCTACTTACCCCTGGAGAATTTGAAGGAGATTCCCATCAATCAATCTGCTGGAAACAAAGAAAAAAGATTGCATTATTTTATAGGAATATTGAGTAAGGAATTAACAGCCGATCTTGCCCGACTGTTCTCAAATCCCAAGTTAATCCCACTGTCTCTCATCTTGCATACCTATTTAAGGTACTTGAGAGCTCTCATCTTTAATTTGTTTGCCGTAATTCTTTCTATTGGCATTGGGTTTGGGTTTCTTATTACTCGCTTGTTTGTCCGTTTGGTCATTTGAAATTAATTTACTAAGTTTACCTTTCACTGGAATCAATAAAATTCACTCTCGGATTGACACTCGCCAAAAAAAGAGCAACGAAAAAAAGATAAGAACACAAAACACCATGACTTGCACTTTTTCGATCGCGAGCAACTGCCGGTGGCTTCGATCTGTCGCCTTTATATACAAATCGGGGGTCCACTCATCTGAGCTTTGAAGGTGAAAGTTCAGAGAGCGAAAGCGTTTTTTTCTGAGATCGAGAGCTTTGCTTGGAGAGAGTTCGTGGGTGTTTGAGGTGGCAAAAGACGGACGCCGGAACGGACGGACATGGAGCTGGGCAGTCAAATCAGGCAAAGTGGAGAGACGGGCAGGTGGACAAACGGGCTATAAAGTAAATGGAGAAGCAAGCGGGCAGACAGACGGAGAGGCGGACAAACGCACTGACAGACAGACAGACAGAGAAAAGAACAGGCAGACAGACGAAATGACAAATGGAGAGATGCACAGACAGACGGATAGACAGTCAGGCAGGTGGGCAGATGGACTGCTCGGTAGACGGATAAGCACGCGGGCAGAGAAATGGATAGAAATACTGATAGACAGACGGGCAGACAACGAAATGGCAAATAGACATAGACGGACAGACGGATAGGTGGACAGACAGGCAGAATGGCAAACGGACAGATAGCTTCTCCAGAACCTCAGAATCTTATAGATGAAAGAAGATCTTGAAATTGCATCAAAGCAAGTTCGAAAATCGATTCAAAGAATTGGGAAGGACAGATATATTTCTTTTAAATCTCAAGTTAAGAAAGCTAGGACATAAATAAAGGATTTTATAGAACTAAAACAAACTGAGAATTCCAAAAATGAATCACCGATGAGGCTGAAGAACTGAAAGCATTTTAGAGGAAAAGATTAAAGAGATCTTCCCATAGGAGATTGAGATTTGATGGGCGGCAGCTGGAAATGATTAACAAAGTCAAAGGACATTCTGATATGAAATAGAAAACTTCTAGGCAGCTGGAAATCGATGCTAATGCGTTTTCTAATCAGGCAATGTGGCGGCCGAGCAGTGGCATTGAGCAAGAGTCCGCCACGTGGACTCATCTCTTGGCGACGACAAACTAAATTGTCCTTCGACTAAAATAGCCTTAAATTGAATTTACATGCAGCAGCGACAGCGACAGCGGCAGGCCCGCTTCCTTGCCTCGACTCGACAATGGATTTATCAAGGCATCGGAATGATGCTAATTGTAATTGGATACCCTTGAAAGTGCCTCTGAAAGTGATGACTGTGCTGCCTCGCCTCACCTCGAAATCCTTTTTGCAAACATCTACGGCCGATCGATAGAAAATGCAATGCAGAAGGTTTGCATTTAGCCCGCAAATAATTGGCAGTCACACGGTGGCGTTTGGCTGGCCACAGTGCGGCCGAAATGTATGCATACGGTTGGGTTTTTGTTTTGATTTTGGCTTGTTTGCTGGACGGGTAAATTTTGTGACAAATTCGCTGGTCAAAATGTCCGAATTTTTAATGAAATTAGTAAACTTTATTAATTAACTGGCCAACGGACGAAACTTGCAAATTATAATGGAAATTTGAAGCCTCCCACACACACGCACACCCACGAAAGGGCGGAGGCTGAGGGCGACAGCCATAAACTGGAAAATGTTTATTAATGCTGATGATGTTGGCAATAAAAAAACACACACACGCACGCGTATGAGTGTGTGTGTGTAGAATTATCCTTGGGTCATTAATTTTGAGACCTTCCGGCCGGCCACCCAGCCGGGCAGGGGGTCCGTCGTCGCCTGTCATCACTCACTGTGAATTCGAGCCAAGACGACGACGGGGCGGCCTCGGTGGCTGTGGCAGCTGATTTGAAATGTATTCACATTTATGCATAAAACATCTATCGCAATTCCGAAAGGTTGTAAACAAGCGCCCAGCCCGGCCCGGCCCGCCCCACGCCGCCCTTGTCATGTAAAACAAAAGAGAAACAAGCCGAGCAAAAATGGAAATTTATATACGTTCCCAATATACATATATATTGGTTGGGGTTGGGGCTGGGGGGCGTGGCTCTGCCTCTCGAAGCCTTAAAAAGAAAAATGCACAAACAATCGAAGCCGTGAAACTGCAGGCCCCCGAAAAAGTCGCAGGCAAATCCAAGCAGGTGGGCGGGCGGGCACCTTACGCAATCGCCAGGGTGGTCACTATAATCAGAGTTGCCACCCAGCAACGCCCTTGGGCTGCCCCGAATCCTCGAATTGCCATGGTCTCGGTCGGTGGCTTTTAGTTGGCATTGTTAGGCGAGTGGAACCGCCCCCTCCACCCAGCCACCCCAACCACCCGGTTTATGTATTTTGAGCTCTTCATATTGCATTAATTAGGTTTTCTGTGCGCCCAACACACACACAGGCAGGCAGCCAGCCACTCGCACTTTAATTATGCACCCGAATGCGCAGAAGAGCCGACCGACCGGACCGTGGACCGTCCACGATTATGTCTATTGGGGGGCAAGGAGGAGGCATTTCGATTTTCGTAGCAGCCTCGATATTTTGACTCCTTGCGTGAGTCACGGTCGCCCATTTGCATAAATACACAGGAAAGGGCTGACGGGGGGCTTAACGCTCAGTGGAAAAAGGTTGCCCAGTTACTTCATAACTCGAAATGAAAATGAAACGATAGAGTGCCAATGGCCCCCCCGCGAAGAACTCACGGCGCAAATAAAAGGACGGTGAGGGCCGGGGTCACATTATTTACGCTATCCCTTTAGTATCTTCAGCTAATCTTTATCGCTGGTGTGCGTGAGTCTCTGGGTGTGTGGGTGGGTGGGTTTTATGGTCATGTTTCCACCAAATTTTTCACAATTACGCCCCAGCCGCCGTCGTCGTCCTCGAAGAGACTCTCAAAGAAGTCGCCGGACCGACGGATTTTCGGTGCCGCGACTTTGCCGGCATAAACAAATAAATGTGCGTGTTTTGCTGCCGCTGCTGGCCGCCATTTTGGCTACAACACAGTTCCCGTTATAATGGCCGCCCCAGGGCTAAGTGGGGATTTTGGGTCGCCTGGCCCCTTCGCCCGTCGTCGGGGGCGTAATCTTAACGTGACTTTCGTTTAGTTTCCACAATGAACTGACATAATCCCGGGAGCTGCGCAGCGATGAAACAGATTTCCAAGCGCGGTGGCTCAGTCGGTGGCTCGGTTGGTTGGTTGGATGGTTACTTTGGTTTTTAGGTCGACAGGGACGCGGGGCTGAGATGTGGGCGAGGATTTGGCTTGAAGCGCCTCGGTCAGCACAATGGAAATCACATTTTCCGCCAATGATTAAATTTCCCTAACGGTATTGTCGACTGATAGAAGGTAGCTGGTTGTTCTTAGCTAAGTAAACTGCTGGGGGTGGCCAGCTTAAAATTTGTCATCGTTTTCCTAAACCAAACATAAGAAAATATTCCACAGCCTTAAGGAGAAGAGGATCTTAGGAAAGAATAGAGTTCTCTTAAGATTTGATTGCTTTTCTATGGAACTCCAAGAAACAGAGTTGAGTTTTAAATTAATTTGATTTAAATTTGTGGTTCTTAGAATTCCAAGCACTTTCACTTTAAAAATACCAAAATTAATTTATGTAAAAAGCCTTTAGGAGAAGAAGGGTCTTAAGGAAAAGAATCTTTGAAGATCTCACGAAGGAATAGAGTTCTCTTAAGATTTGATTGCTTTTCTGTGGAACTCCAAGAAACGGAGTTGAGTTTATGAAATGAAATTCAATTGAAATTTGTGGTCCTTCAATTTGGGAACACTTCGACCTCAAAAATACCACAATTAATAACTGGAGAAAGCCCTAAAGGGAAGAAACTTAAAAGATCTCACGAAAGAATTGAGTTCTCTGCAGGACTCCAAGAAACAGAGTTGATTAATTCGATTTAAATTTGTGGTTCTTGAAATTCGACACTTCGAATTTTAAAATACCATAATAAGTTTCTTTAAAAGGCCTTAAGAAGAAAAAGAAGAACCTTAAGACAAGAAACTTTTAAGATCTCAGGAAAGAACCGATATTTCTCGGGTAATCTTTTCTGTGGGACTCCAAAAAACAGAGTTGAGTTTATGAAATGAACTTCAATTAATTCCATTTAAATTTGCGAGCACTTTGACTTTAAAAATACCAAAATTATTTTCTGTAAATATTTAAATTCCTGGTAATTTTTTACCAGCTTCCCTGGGGATTCTTTGAATTCCTTTCGATTTTGGTTTGGAATGACTACAAAAAAAAATCTCGACGAATAATTCCACACCCCCCGCTGCCCCCCGCACACAACTAGCACATTCCAACAATGCCTTTTAGTAGTTTCCTCGGCCCCCTCCCCGCACCCCCCGCGCTCTTCACAGTGCCAATTGATTTTGACCTACTGTGCGAACCGCACAGCGCATCGTCCTGGGCACCGCAAGTGAAAATACCAAATTGAGTGGTTTGTTTGCCGTTCTTGCTATCTCTCTCCCTCACATTCTCTCCCTCTCGCTTTCTCTCTTTCTCATTGAGTGTGGCATCCCCGATTCGCTCGCTCTCATTTGCTGGCTTTTTGTTTTCTTTTTTTTCGTGCACTCGACGGTCTCTGAAGTTTTGCGCTTTCCATTTTTGTTCACCGCCCACAGCCGCCCGTACCCCTAGCCCCATTTTGGTATTTTTTGGTATTTTTTTTTTTTTCTGGCATTGGCAGTCATTGCCGGTGCGGCGGTGGCTGTGCCGCTGAGGTTGTTAGTAGCAAAAGTGACGGTGAGAGGAGGCGGCAGGCGGTGGGCTGTTGTTATTTGGGCGGGCACATGAATAACGGTAGATGGCTTCTATGCCTGGCCGGCCAGCTAAGCCAAAACGTTGCCAATTTGCCATGCGCCGCCCTTGGCTGGCCCCATAGCCTCTTATCGTCCCTCCCCCAGCCGAACCAACAATGCCAGCGTTTTCAGCCGAGCGCGCACTTAGCGAATAACAATAAAAACTTGCCCACTACCGCCTCCCACACCTACTGGGTGTGTGTGTGTGTCGGTGTGTGTGTGGGAGGCAAACTGCTAGTGCTCGCTGAGCCGCCTCGCATATAATTTTCACGCTGTATGAATTTATTTTTCTCATTATTTCAATTTGCTGCCGCTGCCGTTGCCGTTGCCTTTGCTGACCCTCCTGCGCCCCCTCAGCGGTGCTACTTCGGCTGGCGCCTGCCAAAAATCAACACAAACACTTCAAGGCTGCCCCCCAGCCTGGGCGCCTCCTTTGCCGCATTGTTGTTGGAACAAAAAAAAAAAAAAAAAACAGCTAAAAGTGCTCAAGTTCCTAGCTTTTTTCGTCCTGCCCCCGACACACCTCCTGGCCTAGGGAAATCTGTAATTTACTCCATTTGCGTAGAAGCTTTCAAGTGTTTAGTTTTCATTTAGCTCGACAAACTCAAACTCCTTGCGATCTGGGCAAAAGTTTTTGGGCCCCCGCCCAGTTGGTAATTTTTAGAAAAAATATTGAAATAATTCCGAAAGATATTCCACCCCTTCTCCCAGCCACAGCTGGCCAAGTTCTTAAGTCCTCCCAACCAAAAAAAAAACCGAAAGTTCCCATCGACTGCACAAAAGATTTGCATGGGATTTTCATACATTAACGATTTTCACAGTTTCTGGGCCGAACTAAAGATAATTTTGAGGCTCAGACTGAGGGAGAAGAATCCAACATCGAGCAATATTAATTCGTCCCTACATTTGGAGATTAAAGATAAAAGAGCTGAGGGAAAAATGTTCCTGACTATAGGAAATCCTTCCACCTTCCAAGTCTAAGCCAAAAAATTTGAGCCAATTTCTCCAGATAATTTTGAAGCCCAGGCTGAGAGAGAATTCAGAGAATCTAAGTCAAGCTGAGATTAAAGATTAAAGATATTCCAGCTGTGAGAAAAATGTTTCTTGATTTCCCAGCCTAATCCAAAAAAAATCTGAGTGGCCTTCACAAACTGAAAGCCGTTTGCTTCAGATAATTTTGAAGCCCAGAGAATCCTCGAGACCCCAACGTTAAGCTGAGATTAAAGGTATTCCAGCATCAAGAAATATGTTCCTTCCACCTTCGTAGACTAAGCTGAAAAAATCTGAGTGGCCTCGACAAACTTGTGAGTTCGACAAGAATTTTTGCATATTTTTGCGATGTCTCCGATTTAATCAGATCGAAGGACATTGTCGGGGCTGTCAGAAGTTGGTAGCTTTTTTGTCAGTTGCCGCATAAAACGAACCCGGCAAATGTGTCGCCAATGATGAAGAGGGAACGACAGCAGAAATATTGATAGGCGCACAAATTGCATGCAAATAAAATTGATACGTGTGCAATGGCAAAATGACAAAAAACCAAGCCGGGCCGGACGGACAAATAGAGAAACCAACCAAATATCAAAAATGCCAAATAAAAATAGGCAAGCAGTTTTCCCCACACACACAACTAAAAAGGTGGATGGATGGGTCGACCGACTCACTGAACGTAAACCCGGTTAGTTTTTGGGGCTGGTGAGAGGGGCAAGGGTCCTTGCTACGTGACTTGGGGGCCTGGGAAGCCGATGCCTCGGTTCTCTCTCAAAGTTATGAACGGCGTATTATTATTTTTGCTGGTGCTGCTGCTTTTGTCGCCGCTCTGCCAGAATTTATAACTCGGGTACACACACACAGAGGCACGCATCCTGTAATGGGGCCCGCTCGCACGTGGGGACAGGACAGGCTGTCCAAAAAGTTCCTTCTGCGGAGGACCGCATTGAAGCCTCCGTCGACGGGGCTGGCAGCGCTCCTGCCAAAAAAAATCACCTCGAACTTTTATACAATTTTCATTGGACGAGTGTGCGAGCGCAACTTTTCGGGCTTATGCAATAAACGGAAAAAAACCTCGAAAAGTCCAAAATGTTTAACCGAAAAATCAAAAATCCCCAACCCAAATCAAAGACCGAATTTGGGTTACCCTCACCAGACCTGGAATTTCACTGCCGAGATTAAAGATTGTCAATATTTCTGGGCTTCTTTATCCTCAGCTTAAGATGAGAAAGAATTCCCGGAATCCTATAGAATTACCGTGATATTTGAGCGGTGAGATTCCTTAACTTTCTGAGTTTATATTGGGAAGCTTTGCTGAATTTGTATACCTTAAAGATAAATAAATAAGAATCAGCTAATCGGGTTTATTTGATAGAAAAAGAGCCATAATTTCGGCTGAGAAAGAATTCTCGGATTCCTATATAATTACTGTAATATTTAATCTGCGAGATTCCTTAACTTCCTCGCAATATATTGGAAAGCTTTGCCTAATTCGTATGCCTCAAATATAATTAAATAATAATCAGTCCTGAGAGTCAGCTGATTGGGTTTATTTAATAGAAAAAGAGCCATAACTTCAGCTGTCCTTGGGATCAAGAATATATCATTGAATTGAGAACCCGAAGCCTCATCATAAGTATCCTAAGATATAAACCAAGAATTAAGATTGCACGAGAAATTAAAACTGAATTAAATATGGAAAACATTATAAATTAAATAATGCCAACTCCAAATCAAAGACAAAGAAGGAATTTCCTGTGTTCCCCTCGTTAATTAGCTGATGGCTTGTGGGAATTTTAATATTCGTAATGCAATTGGGTGAATCTGTTCATAATATTTTCATAGGAATGCTGAACTTTTTTTGCCCTCTCTCTCTGGTTGTTGTGTTTGGAGGAATGTTTTTTTTCTTTGGGTGTTTTCTGGGTTATTCTGACCTTGCGGACGGAAGAGCGAGTTTGGCAAATTTGCTGACAAATTTCAGTGCCTAAAAGAATCAGAGAACGTGACAGAAAAAAATCTCTATGCAATAAATCAGAAAAAAGGGCGAGAAACGCACGCCCCGCTGATGTCACTTCCCATCCTGTCGTCCTCCCCAGTGCCCCTGTCACCGCCGAGCACCAAAAGTTATGCGCTTAGAATGTCTTGGAAAATATTTATGCAAATGACAGACTCACACACAGCCAGCCAGCCAGCCAACCGAGCTGCGGGGTTGGCTGCATTGCCGCTGGATGAACCGAAGCCGAGACCAAAATGCAACAAAGCAGCAAAATGTGTCACACAAACGAGTGTGCCGAGGGGTGTGTGCGTGTGGGGGGG
>JBAMCP010001622.1:0-19719 GCA_037075105.1 Lissocephala sabroskyi
ATTACGTTCCAAAGGGTTTAGCCTATGTATATTGAAATATCGAGAGGTCAATGCGTCCCAGATCAGCAAGAAAATATTAAATCTTATTTCGGTATCTTCTTTTTAATGAGAACGACATCACTCTTTTATTCAAAGTAAGTCCAAGATGAAAATTAATTCACACCTCTCTATCCTCAATCTCAAAGAGCACTTTCACGATTCTTAATGGCACTCCCTGGAACTTAAATCTCTTTCAAGCCTTGACGGTCAAGTCTTTCTTTTTAACATAATTTTTACCTTTTTTTTCTTTCTCTAATTATCTTCTATATATATGAATAGTACGTGCCACATTGTTTAGGACCGATGCACTCCTGAACTAATAAACCGATTTTAAATTTGATTAGCACACTTTGTGCAATTTGACCAAACTTAAGACATAGGATAGTTTGGATATAAATGCTTTCACAATCCTATTACCGAATTCCCTTAAACATTGCGGCCTTAAAATTCTATTGAAGTGGTGTGTGTTGTCCTATTACCAAATTAATAATAATTAATTATTTTGATAGCTTTGTAGAGTAAAAGTTCTGCCTTTCAGTGTCATTCGTTTTTTTCTATGCTTTATTCCTTTCCCTATTTTCTATTTGTTATTTCTTCCTCTTTTGAACTTAGCTTCAAGGGCTTTTCGATTTAAAAAAAAAAAAAATTAATTGCTCTACGGGCGATAGAAGTCTTAAAGAGCCTTTCGTAAAAAGAGCCCTAAAGTAGCTCGACAACTCTTTCAGAATATCTTCATTTGGACAGTTATCTCCCCCTCGTTGTTCTAATCCTGTTATCCCTCTGCTTGGCCCAGATCGCCCACTTTGGCAATTCAGAGAACAACAAATTTTAATGCCCCGTCCTGGTGGGCTATTAAAAATAGAGAAGAACCTAGCGGAGTGGCCGGCGTTGGCCGGGAGTGCTGGCCATTATAAATGCCAATTGGGAGGCTTGTTAAATGGCACATTTGAGCCGCAATTCCAGTTGTTATACACAAAGTCCCCAGATGGACATAAAAATTATTGCACCCAAAGCGTCGTCCAGGCTCCGCCGCCTATCAAAAGTAAATGATTTTTTACAGGCACTTCGCGAAGCGGAAACCCGACGGGTTCTTAATGAATTCCCATTACAAAGCCATTAAAAAAAAATCCCTCCACCCCTCCTTCCATGAGGCAGTGACGTCAGCGGGGCGCCCCTAATGAGCTGATGAATCGAATTAAAACACTAGACTCTCGAATCATCGATAATGACTCGAGGCCCCTGCCCGCGGGCTGGCAAAGTGGCCACTGACAGTAATGGTGACAAAAGCTAAATGTTACAGTTACTTTGCCGTTGTGCTGCCGGCGCGGCAGCCGCTGCTGTAATCAAATTACAAATTTAATTTGCTCTGCTCGAGTCGAAATGTGGAGGAAACTTTTGCATGATTGATGGACGCCCGGAGTCGCCATGTTAATTGAAATGTGTTTCTATTCTTAATGCTTCATTTGCAGTAATGAAGTGACGGCGGCCACGCCTCTCGGCTCTCGGCCCGTTCATCATTAATCAATTTTATATTCCTTTACCCGATTTGAGTGCAACTACGAAGAATAAAATTTGTGGGGCTGCCATAAACCGAGAATGTTGCAAAACCGCTAAACGGTTGCCCCGCCTGGCGCCAGGATTCATAAGGATTTCAATTTCAATTGTGAATCTCATTGCATTCGATTGATTTCGCCCGTCAACGACGACGACGACGACCATAAAAAAGCCACTGATCCGCGGCCAGCGAGGCCCCTCCTCGGTGTCAAATCATTCATGTGCTCTTGCCAATAAAACGTGTTCGCTTTGGTCGCAACTTCCGTTTCATTTGGTTTTGGCATAATACCCGATGTGATTCTGGTTCTGTCATCGTCATTGTCCTTGCCGTGGCCCCCCTTTGGGCACGGTTTAACCCTTTTGGCAACATTGCTTCCATTGGCATTCATTCACGCTTATTTGAGCATAATAATTTCTGTTTATTGGCCGCACCGAATGCATTTCAAGGCACGGAAAAAATCCACCAACAGATATTCTTCCTTAGAAAAAAATGGCGACCTATAAAATATTTAAAATTCGCGGGCAGGTTAGCTGTGGGCGGGGAATATTTTTTCGCTCAATTTTGCATTGCTTAATCATTGAAAAATCAATTGATAAATTGCCTGCCCGCTTGGTTTTGTGTATTTAAATTTTTATCTATTAGCGATTTACCAGGATCAAAATAAAAATTCCCAAATTGCTACGGATCGGAGGGGAGATGTAAAAAATTCTATCAATATTTGGTGAACAGTTGATGAAAATCTGTGCTTTACAATTCAATTAGAGGCTTTCAATGTGACCGAAAAAAATGCGTTCATCTTTTTCATGTTGTTTTTCTTAGCCCCGGAAAATCAGGCAATCCAGCTAAGAAAACGCTGACCAAAATAAATGTAAGAAATTTGCATGCCTACAAAAATACAAAACAATTTACACAATAAACATACACACACACTCGCACACACATACTGAGATACTCAAATGTAATTTACTTAAGTGTTTTTAACGCACGCATTGGTCGTCCATAAATTTTTGCTTTTACAACTGTCGGTCCATCGGTCTGCCCGTCTACCCGTCTGTTCGTCTAGCAAACCAGCCAGAAAAAATATTAAAAATATGCAAATTTGTCGCCCCAACAAAGTCAAACGAGCAGTGCTCCTTTTATTTGTTGCTGCTTTTTTATATGGACGCTTAACCCTTTTTTATAGTTGATGAGGCACCGCCGCCCACCCTTGGGCATCTCAGTTGTTCACTCCATTTGGCAAATATAATAAATTCGCGTAGGCCTCCAAGAGGCCTACCCACGGACTGGCTTATTAAGAAAAGTTATAAGCTCGCAGAAATCTCAGGAGCCAGGGGAGCCTCGGAGGCCGATTTATGTTTGAAATATTTAAATTTCAAGAGGCCATCACTAAAATTAACTGCGTGGCACTCTCCCGCGTTTCCGGGCACTCCCTCAAGGATGTCCGGCCAATGACCACTGCAATGGACTCAAATATCCTTAAGCGTAGCGAATGAAATGACAGATTAGCACAATGCCCCCATAGTTGGGCACTCGTGGTCCCTCCTGGCTTGAGGGTCAGTTCTTGACCCTGCTGACGGCTTTCTGTTGGAGCGACGGTGGCTGTCATGATGCCAAAACGATTCGGCCATTTCGGATGCGCCGCGTGGACACGACCCTCGGTTATTGGTCCTTCGCTGGCTTTTGTTTTGAATAATTTGCAGCAAACATGAAATATTAATGAGTGGTTTTTTTGTCGCTGCTGCCCGCCGGATTTTTGTCCGCTGCGTATAAGCAATAAAATTGAATATGCAACACACACATACCCGCACAACCAAGCCTATCAACTTGCCCAGACGGTCAGGGGTGCTGATGTCGGCCAACGGACCGCAGATAATCACTCCGACGCATTCCCAATGGATTCTGTCTTGGTCAGTTTCCCCGCAGGGAGAGGTCAGTTTTGGGCTGCAGTATTTAGATTTCCATTTGGCGGGCAGACAGCCTCAGACGGCTTAATGGCAGCCCCGCTCTCGGGTCGGGTTAATATTCTTTTGCCGGCGTAATTCTAATTGCTGGCGGGATTTCTGGCCGGCCCGGGATTTTTCGGCTGGGCGCCCTTCGGGCGGACATAAATTCAACTTTTAATGCGCTGCGTATGCGAATGTGTAAAAGATCATCTTTATTGGCCATTAATTCATATTTAAGCTGGTTCGCCAGAGAAAAGAAGCCCGCAGCTTTTTTTGCTGCCCTTCAGGCGAACTGCGGCGGGACTGGCAAGCTGGAAAACTTCTGTAAAACACTGGATTTGCGGAGGGAAGATAAAATTATGCTTTGTAAAACAATTAAGTGGCATTATTTATGAGTGGGCCAGACCGAGCTGCCTTATTTATAGACCCAGCCTAGGACCGGTTAATTGTGGGCTACTTGAGGAAGCCTGGCAACCGCTGGCATTTGCCATTGATTACCCTGGGAACCGCCCACATTCAGCTGAAGGGAGGGACTTCAATCCTTTTGCTGGAAATGCTGACATATGCACAAAACTTCTAGGGCTGCCACCCATTCACCTGTCTAAGCTGCTTCAAGGGCCAAATGCCCCGCTCCCTGTCAATTTTGCCGAAACGGTGAAGAGGAGGCTTTAAGGCGGGCAAACAATTCCTGCCACTCCAATCGGCGGCACACACATGCCGAAAAAAAGTTAAGATCCCCCTGTCGATACGGCAGGCCGTCCCTTCCCAGTCATTTCGTCAGCACCGCCCTGCCCGGCCCACCGTTAAGGACTGTGGTAATGAAATTTATTAGATCATTATGCAGACAACGGTGCTGCCCCCTTCCAACGCATTTCCACCAACGTCGCTGCTGTCGAGGAGGCAGCCTCCCCTGTTGGCAAATTTGTTGACGTTGATTATCATTTTCAAGTTCTGACTTTTCATTTTCAATTTTCAACGGGGCGGACGGTTGGAGGTCTTTTGCTGCCGTCTTTCCACGGAGGCGAATCCATTCTGCGGTATTCTTTATTGGGTGGGCGGTGTGAGTGTGTGCGCGCGGCAAATTTAACTTAATTTTTGGCGTAAAATTGTAATTTGCATTATATTTATGTGGCCAAAGTTGCAGGCTGAGAGCCCGCCAAGAACCCTCGTCTGATTACCAAATAACCACCTTTAATAAACCCGAACCCCCGTCTATTAGAAAGTTGGGCCTCCTCTCCAGCAGCCGGCATATGGAACCGTCGACATATCGAAATCGAATTCTGAAATCTCTCCATCAAGAAATATGGCCAAATCAAGCCCGAGGGGCAGGACAGGCGCGAGGACAGCTTTAAAATCTTAACAACTGGCGAATGGAGTTGCCGCCGTCGCACGCACTCCTCGAGTAAGCCAGTCAGTCGCATAAAAACTCGCAAATTAGATGCGCGCTGCTGGCGGAGAACCAACCGGCGTCCGCCATTTTGGCCTGGCGGTCTTCCTGCTCCCCGTTGCCTCGTGCGCCGTGTTGAAAATTCCCGCGGGAATTCGCTGCTGCTGCCTGAGCCGCCGCCCGCTTAATAACTTTGGGCAGGGCGGGCCGAATATCCCAGCCAAAGGCAGAGGAGGACAAACAAACAGGCTGCGTGTATTGTGGCCGGGCCGGGGCCAAAACGGCAACAAGACAGTAATTTGTTTTAACAGCGCCTTTTAAAGAATATTTACAGCCAAGACAAGTCCCTTGCCATGGCCCAGGTGGGCTGTGTCCATTCGCCGCGTCGTCTGCTCCATAAATTACCCGACACGCCGCGAAACGGCGCGGCGGCCACGTTGACTTCTGGCTGACACGCAGCGTGTGGCCGGTCGACCGGCCGACTTCGGGATGCCTCATGTTGGATTTCGTTTGCCGGGGGACCTGCGGCCGTCGGATCGGTTGGCCCTTTGGCCGTGTGTGCGAGGGACCTCGGCGCTTGTTGCTTTTAATTTAAGCAGCTTGTGGTATTTTTCGACAGCCCAGCATTTGACAGCAGACAGTGGGGCGGGTTGGACCGGGCCGGGCAGGTGGCTTCATTATTTATGAGTAGGTGTTTGATGATGTTGCGGGCGAGACGAGAATGAACTCACAAATTGACGGCCGGCCCGGTCGGAGATAAGGAAACTGGAAATTATTCCCATCAAGGTTATCGGGGGGAACAAAAATCGATTGCTGGTCTGGTCGCTGGGGAGACCAAAGCCGAGCTGTGCCACTCAAATTGATTTTCATATCTCCCAGGACCGCTGCAGAGATCGACAGCCCATATATCATAAAAGTGAGGAGCGCTCCGGCCAACAGTTGGCCTATTGAAACTGCAGTTAAATCGTCAATTCCAAGGACCATCAATCACACATTAAGTCACTCACACTGAGGCAACCGGCAGCCCCCACTGCCAACATATCCAGTCGCAATCAAGCGCCTGCCATAACTCAGAGGCCGGCAAAGTCCTCGAAAAAAACGAGGGTGGGTCAAAGTTTGGGAGCGGGCGGGGAGAATGTCAACCGCTAAACATAATAAAGCTCAAAATAAAATCAATTACGCTCGATTAACTGAAATAGTTACATAAATTACAATCCCGAGGCGGCGACTCCTCCGCCATTTCGTGGTGTAATTTCGAATTTCAAAATGATTTCCACCAGGCGGACGGCAGGCAAGGACGCCGATGATGACGACAAAGAAGAACGAAACAACGACCAAAAAAATTATATAGAAGGGAATCGGCTTGGCAGAGAGATAACTATTAACATTATATAAGTAAGAAAAATTTCCGATTATTTTCCGCAACATAAAACAAAAGACAACAAACGGGCGGCGAATAAAAAGGCAGCTCCACCCGCCACCCACCCAACGACAAAACGAAAGGAAACCTTTGCCTTGCCTAAAACAACAAACCCTGCCGAGTCGAGTCGAGTCCTTCGAGGGGCCTTGGCAGTGGGAAGAAATAATAAATAATACCATTTGATGCTCGAAAAGAAAAGACAACGCATTTACAATGAGGGCATTTGCGCTCTTGTAATGCCACCCGCCCCCCGGCCCATCAGCGGCTGCGAGTCGTTTCGGCTGCGGTAGTTCGCGGTTGCCGCTGTTGTTGTTTGCAACTTTACGCGCAATTAATCTAAAATAAATTCGTTTATAATTTGACATTCAGCAGCGAACGAGGGGGATGCGAAAAAAATAAAGACGACAATTTAAAGCTTTAAAATAATCAAATGCCAAAGTTGCCGCTGCTCCCATTGACCTGCCGACTCCGTCGACCCACCAACCGCAGTTTTATTGTCTACCGGCGAACGTCGAAGTGTAAATTCAATTGCCAAGACAAATGCGCCAGGAGCGAGTGAACTTGCCAAGCACAAAGGCGATGGCGCGACCGATAAGCACCACCAACATTTTGGCCATAACCCCAAGAACGGAGCGTGCAATCGCTTCTGCTGACTGCCGGCTGTC
This sequence comes from Lissocephala sabroskyi, assembly GCA_037075105.1. Classification (NCBI taxonomy): domain Eukaryota; kingdom Metazoa; phylum Arthropoda; class Insecta; order Diptera; family Drosophilidae; genus Lissocephala; species Lissocephala sabroskyi. Next base: position 7,010 of record JBAMCP010001622.1, read on the forward strand.
GGTGGCGTAGTTCAGGTCAACCCGCCATGGCCGATTGAAAGTCTACGACGGGCGCGCGCCCTTGCCCGGAAATGGGGTGTCCTTTGTTGCCGTCGTGATTGTTGCCGCTGTCGGTCTGCCAATGTCACATTGGTCGTAAATTATCGTTTAATGACAAACGAAATTGAAAATAAATTCAAAGCTAATAAGCGTTGAAATAAGCCAAATAAATTGAGCGTATCGTTCTCTGCGGCAATCGAAGGTAGCTGCCCAGGATCCGTTGGCAATTCGGTGGCACTTTAACCAGCTGAATTCTGTGTGGGGGGGATTAAAACTACAATTCCCATCCCCTCTGACCCTGCTGAAGGAGGTGGAGTAAATTGGACGGAATGGACTACAAAGGAAGCCGCTTCTGCCGGGCAAGGAAATCTGTCGGAAAATAATTTATAGAATATCTGGGCCTTAGATTCCCAAGGGATTAATGAGGTTGCTTATTCAATCTAGGGGGAGTAATTGTCGTAGATTTAAAGGGTTTCAAGAGAGCTTAAAGCTGAACTTTTATACAGAAAGGTGAGGCCTTTAATTGGAACGATGGAACCTTACTCCCCTAAAACATCTCCAAAGTCTGTAAAAGGCCTGAAACCTCACTATCCAAAGCGCAATCTCTTCGATCTGCTTTTAAACTTGTAGCAGTAAGTCCTCCACGGTGGAATTTTGACTGTATTACGGCTGCTTAATTTATTCTCACTCAATCTCTCCTATCTTATCTAAATATTTCTGTACCTCAATTATTCATTTATCAGTCTAAGCCAGGGAATCCCACCCAGCATCTCTTTTGCAAATCCCTAAAACTTCTAAAAAGGTTTGCTATTATTGAAATTCGCGATAATTCTGATGGAGCCTCGAGTTCTTCACAGTAATAAAAATCTGATCAGTTCCTGCCAAAACGACAATGTTCACAAACATTTATATATTTTAAATGATAGGATTCCAAAATCCTTGTGCTCCCCAGATCACCCCAGAGATATGGACACAACCATTTGGTATTATGGGATGACTGATTAGCATCACTGGGACATTTGATCAACAGGAAGTTCGGTAAATTTATAAGAATAATCTCTCCACTCTCTCAGTTATTCCAGTGTCGCTTGAATCTCTATTAAGTAGATGATCTGAAACGAATTCCAATTCGGAGTCGTCCGAAAAAATCACTGCAGCTTGTTTGACCCTCGTCCGCCTCCCCCACCCCAAGCCAACCCCTCTTCAACGAATTTCGGTGGTTGAGTGGATGGCCGGCTATTCGATTGTAGAAGAACACCACCGAGTGGCTGTGCCTGTGTGTATGAGTGCGTGTGCGGTTGTGTCGGTGAATTTGCTGCCGCATTGCCATTTCCAGTGACGCCACTACGGCCGGGCCACTGTTGCTGTCACAGCGCGATAACGGTATTATGAACAATGACAACAGCCTCACTACGGCCACGGGCCACGTTAGCCATTCGCAGCCCCGTCCCGGCCCCGCACCCGCCGACCCGACCAACATTTGCCCCCGCATCAGGGAAGAAGAGCAGAGAGCGCCAAATGGTCGATTGGCCAATTGCGTTAAACAAATAGACGAGAGAGTCCTGCTCGTCCCCCGGCGCGTCGGTCCGCCTGTCTGGGGATGGGCTGCCCCCCGGATTGGTATTGTGGCTTTGTATTTATTTTCCAACTGTCACTTTTTTCCAGCACCACCGCCGCCCTCCTACCTGTCGCCGGCGCCCGCTCCAAATAACCCGCAGACAATTGTAAATCTGCGGCCATTTAATATTCTTTGTATGCGGTTGCTAATTTTTTTGCTCTGCCCTCGACTGTGGTGCGTGTGCGTAGGGCTGTCGGCCGGGCTGTGGGGGAGATATGTTTTCGCAATATGTTTTCATTACAATTCGCTTTGTATACCAACGCTTCGCATTGCCATGAATTTTATACGGCAAATTAATGCGAAAAAGGGTAGCGCCAGGCCCCGCGCCCTGGACCCATTGGGCCCTGCATTCGATCTGTGGATGCGTGAAATGAAATTTTAAAATCCTGGCGGTAAGGAGTACAAAAAAAATATAATTAAATCTTTCTGGAAAGTGGGGTCAGCGGTCGGATTGGGGAGCCCTTGATTTCAAGGTAGGTAAATTTTTCCGCCCGCTGGTTTCCAATCCGCTGGCCGGGACGGTCATTTGAATTGCAATAGAGAAGCCAAAAAGCCCGCAGTAAATTTAGCCAATATTTCTTCTTTACATCGAACAATAGACGGATCGTAATTCATAGTTTCCTATTTGCATATTTCGCTGGCATGGCCAATGCATATTGATTTCCATGGTCGCTATGGGGAGCCGAGCATTGTTCTTTGAATTTTTGGTTGCCTTCGGCGTTGTTGTTTTTATTTTCCGCCCGCTTGCAAATTTTTATTAAAGTTAATTACCCACACACAACCCTCACACACACGCACACCTCGCAGGAAGCTCGGGAAAAAACAAAACATGCGCCCAGCGAACCTTTAAAAAAACAAAATAAAATCACAGGCAGAATTTTTAAAATGAATATGCTCGACTCGCCGCTCACTTGAAACGCTTTAAGCGATACATTTAATTTGCATGCCAGCTGGAAAAACACGGACAACACCGGACCATTTTGTAGGGTCCTCTCCCCTTCAAACTGATGGGGTTACCAACGGTCAACTTGCTGCAAAGGGCATCACTTAAAGTCGCAAAGGGAAGGCAAAAATAGAAAAAAATGCAAATGTTTTAGTTCACTCCAATTCGAAGAGTAAATACTCTTTACTGAGGGAAGGAAGGGAATTTTGGAAGACGGTGATAATAATCTTAAAAATTTCTACTAACCCCAAGGACTTTATAAATAAATAAATGAAACGTCTAATAAGCCAACTAAACTGTGAAGTTAAAAAATTTTTAGTTAATTTGGCTCGGTGACTGATTTCTTGGCAACCTTGAACTGCCGCCTTTCGACTGTAATCGAGAACCCGATCGGCGTCTGTGTCTCTCGCGTTTTAGTCTCTGAAAGAGGAAACACTGAGGTTAGTGGAACCAAACTGGCCGTGCTCAGCCCGCTTGCGGCACAAGGAAACTGAGAAAATTGAGATAGAAAATAAATGAAATATTAATTTTAACTGCGTCTTGAGGAACACAGGATATCGTAATTTGTAGCTCCATTTAATATTTGTATGTTTTCAATTCAATGGAATTCAAAACTCTCTAAAAACAACGGTCAAAATGTATACGATGTTTTTGTTTTTCTCGTGGATCCCAAGACGTCCGCTGCCTGCCAAATAAACAGAAACCTTCTGCAAATCGAAATTCACAAAAAAAAAAAAAAAACAATCAGAAAGGTTCACAGCCTTGTCCCCAACGCAATGTTTATTCCTTGCTGGCTACCCTGGATCCACAGTCATTAGTCAATTTTACGGTGGAGACAAAACTACAGGACCACAGGAAACAAACGATGCGCGACCAGCCCGGCCGACCTTGTGGGTCTGATTTGGCGGTGGAGGCCTAGACAGGCCTGGCCGGCCACTCTCGAGCATGGAATAATCCTTAATTACACATTGAAAGCACGTAAACGTAATTTAGTCCGCACGCCCCCGCGACTCCCAGCAGCCCAGCGCCGGACGGGGCGGCCGAGGACTCCCGAAAACTCTAAAGCATAAGAAAAATTATGTTAAGACACGATTTTGTGATTGGGCTCTCCCGGCATAATAAGCAAGTCGCCGGGAGAAAGCAGTGGGGGGGTTGATTGGCTGACTGGGTGACTGGCTGAGGAGGGCTTAAGTTGGCCATAAATGATTGTTGGATGGCTTGAAGGACAATGCGGCCTCAAATTGCTACAAATTCGGTGAGTTGATTCGACAAAGGCATTTTGTTCTCCAGCGGATTTGGCTAATTTGCTGGCGTTTAGGCTTTCGGGGTCTCGCCAATTTGCAGGCAATATTTTAATGGCCTCGAGCCAACCGACAATCCATCGGACCGGCGCCCAAGAAGCTTCGCCCATTCACGCCCAGCCACAGCTGTTGGTCGGGTCGCCTTTCTGATCCCACTTCTCAGTGTGCCGGAGACGCGGTGAGCCGGTGAGCCAGCCAGTGAGCCCTTGCGTTATGACACGTTCAGTCGGGCCATCAGCCCTCTAAGCCGCCTAGCAATGCCACCGCTTGGCCAAGCCAGTCAAAATCCCACCAGGTCGATGGTCGGAGGCGGTGAGCGTGCGGCGATTTGCATTATGCACATGCTCCAAATGCCAACTACTTGGGAGAGGAGAAGCTCTAAAAGGCTGACAAAGGATTAGGCTGGTGTGGGCGGAGGTTAGTTCCGGCGGGGCTTCAATTAATTTCAATCTAATCAAGTTGAACAAACAACTCGAAATTGATTTGGCCGGGCTGGGCCCAGAAGCCATAGCAGCTAACCAAATACTCCGTTGGCGGCCACACACAAAAAAGGAAATCAAACCAAGCACAAGGGACATTTTTAACGGACAATTAAAATTTACGCCGCAACGACAATGATAATGAGATTTTTAATAACCTCATAAAGAGCGCAGCGGAGACAGAGTAGCAGATCCGGCTAAGCCCCAGCCTTTGGCTTCGGCTTCCCTGTCAAGGCAGCCGGCCAGGGTCAAGGAAGTCGGACTCCAGTGCCGGTCGCAAGGCGCTTGCTGCCGGCGGAAGCGCAAAGGCAAAGGCAGAAACAATTAAAAGTTTCCGTTGTCACTTGAACTTCCGGCCGTCGTATGACGGAACCTCCGGGTCGGCTCGGTTAGCATACAAAAAAAAAAAAAAAATCGGTGGTCGGTGGTTGGTGGTCGGCGGTTGGTGGCCCTTTTGTCTTGGCCAGTGACGCGTCTTCGTTTTGGGCGGGTTCCTTTTTAATTTTCCCGTATTTCCGTTTGATTTTTTAAGCTGTTCCCTTTCATTGCGTCGCCTGAGCGTGAAATGAGCTTTTAAGCGCAAATTAATATTTGCCCTACACAAAAAAATGAGACAAAAAATTACAAAAGTTAAATGGCTTTCCAATCCCTCCCACCCACACACACACACACATACCAGCTTACGTGTGGGTAGCCGGTGACCCAAAAAATATGAACAATTTCCACGACCCTCTCATGTGCAATCCGAAGAAATCCCATCCTCTTCGCCGCTTCTCCTTTAATTACCCACTCGAGTTGGATGGCAACAAAAGGAAAGCGGCGAGGATTCGCCGAAGTTTGAAGTGCCCCGTCGCTCGTCAGGACCGTTGACAGCAGAGTGACACGGCGGCCAGGGTCACAGCGGCTGACAACGGTAACAACCCCGTCCCCCGGCTGTCATGCCAACGCCACCGGCCGGGGGAAGCTGCTTAAATTAAGTTAACAGGGAATCAAGCCATGGCAAGGAGTGCCCTGGGAGTGGCCACTGAAGTCGGCGGCGGCACAGCTGGGCAAGTAGGTAATGCAGTGAGAAGGTAATGCAGTGAACTAGCCATTGGCTGGACGGGCTGATTGGGGTCAGAGCGAACCCTTCCAAGTGCCGTGGCAGTTCCACTTCCGCGCCCGCCCTGTGGGCCGAAGCATTTGTCAGCCGGGCGGGGCCCGTTGACCCCTCGACTTGGTCGTTGCCGCACCGCTGGCTGAACAGTGTACACAAGTGTTAAATGTGACCACTTAACAGAATGACAATAGTTTTTAACTTGGCTAGAAGTTTTGGCGTCACCACAAAGTGGTTTTAGCGTAAATCGTCCTGCCGCTCGCTCGCTGGCTTGCCCGAGAATTCAAGACGCTCGAAAACTTTTCCCATATGCGCAGCCCAGAAAGAATGACCGAAAGTGAGGCGATCAGGACGCCAGCAGCCCAGTGCATGCCAAGAACTCGTCCATTGCCGGCAACTGCATATGCTCGGCCAAAATTTTTCTGTGGCCCGGCAGGGCGAATTGGAGCGATTCCAAAAACCCATTGGCCCTTAATCGTGTCACCCTCGGGGGCGCCCAGAGCGGCAGCCGGCGGTGAGGGCGTGTGCGGAGCCGCAGACAAAACCAAAAATATGCTGGCCTCCCTGGATTGGGGATGGCCAATCGCAAAACTGACCCGGCAGCACATTAAATCTGCATGCATGACGATGACAATGACAACGACAATTGCCGGCACAACGACGACGATGATGACGGCAATGATGACGACTCGTCTAGCAGGTTAGATGGTGCAGCCCCCAAAAGCTCTCGAAGGGCATAACAATCCCAGCACAGTGGGACACTGGGAAGCCAGTCAGTTTGCCTTTATGTCCGGCAAGGGATCAGCGACTGTAAGTCGATGATTAAGAAGCGACTAAAAACGAAAGCTTAATATTCTTTTAATAAATATATTCCAGTACAACAAATTTCATAGGGAACAACTCATCGCCAAGACGGCAAATCGCAATAAGTTGACAGCCCCGAATGGGGGAAGAATCGTTGACAAACCGACTGTGAAACGATAAACTATTTTAAAATCTATTAAATAGATTCTATTTAGAAATTCTTTAACTAAAGCCACCCGTTTTAATACTTTTTTTAAATACCAATACAATTGGATTTGGACAACTAAAAACACCACGAATTTTAAGCTAAACAGCTGATCACTTAGGCGCCAAAACGCGATAGGTTGGCAGCCCCGACAAAACTGTCATCAGGACTTTAAGATCGCTTTTGTTGTTCACTTATATTGAAAGTAGACCTCCTTATCTCTAGACCGCAATTGATGAATTCGTCTGGCTCAAATTTAACATATTCCAAAAGAATTTTAAACGAAATTTTCCTCTTCTCCTCCTCATCCTTCCTTGAGGCATTCCAATTCAAAATGAAATTGAGCCCACTGTGCAGTTTAGTTTGGCGCGGATTTATAAATTTAAAGCGAGTTTGGGTACAAAGCGGAAGCGTCAGTTGGTCAGCGACTTCCTTCCGCTTCTGGCCTGAGGCATGGGGGGAAGGCCTTCATTTCCAATTCACCCTCGCCGCCAGTGAGTTGTTTTAATTTCAATTTCAAATCTGCCAAAGTCGGCACTGGGCAATTTTGTATTAATTTATGGCGAAATAGTTGAAACTTTTTGGGATTTTTCGATTCGATTTCCCCGGGACCCCGGACCTCATCCATATTTACGCAATGTCGAGCAATTTGAACAAATCCACTTTCGATTCATAAATTTTCCAGCAATTCGCTCAACATGTGCACCACCTCTGACCCAGCACACACACACACACACGCACACACGCGCATCGGAATGCCCACATTTCGTGTGGCTTATAAGCAGCAGCAATGGATCAGGCTGAGGACGAGGTTGGAGTTTACAAGGAAGACTGCCACGTATCCTGTGCTGCGTTCGGCAATTAATTATTTCTGAGAAATCTACCTCCCTCTCACCGTGCAGGACGACAGCCAGCAACAAAAGCCAGCGCAATGGATTACCAAAGAAACCAAAAAATAAAAGAATCAGCAACCCAAAAACAAAAAAAATTCGTATATAAAATTGTGTGTATATAAAATTTACTGGATGCCACACCGAAAAAAAGGAAACGTTACGCATGAAGGACTGCATGTAATTCGAAGCAGCAGCAGCAAGAATAACAACCCAACAACAACGCTCACATAAGGCCAGGAAATCAAAATGTTAAAAATCATATAGTAGGTCGGGGTATATACATAGGTTGCCCCGGCACATGCCTGGCCTGGCCACCAACCGCCAACCGCCAACAATGCACGGGAAAATTGAAATAAAAAGGAAAAGATGAGCAAATGAAAATGTATCGAGCGCTTAATTCAACCTTTGATCCCCAGTCACAGGCCAGCAGGCCAACGTCGGCCAACCCACCCGATGCCTCTCGGATCCGCGGCCGCGCCCACCTCTGGAATGAAACGCGTAATGCAGTTCATTATACGGCGAATACTTATGAGTTTATGACATCATCATTATCATCGAAAGCAGCGGCAGCAACATCGTTTTTTACAAGATTACCAACAATTGCCGGAAAGGCTTAAAGCGGCCGCCACCGATGGCTTGTGGTCACTACAATTCCTTCCAGAAAACTAAAGCTATATGCAGATTTTATTTTCTCGATGCCAATAATCGATTTTCGGAGCTTGGCTTCAAATATATTCCATCCATGCATTGATAGTAAGGGTGCTGGAATTTCATTAAAATTCCTTTTTTCGTTTCAAATTATTCAATTTTTGTTCGGAAAATTCCCCAAAAGAAATTGCAGACGGCGTCCTTTTAAAGTGGCAATTCCTCGAACGGCTCAGCAGATAAGCCCTCATATCATTTTCCGCGCCGATAGCATCTACGGAGATATCTGTCCATCGCAGTGCCTGGGTTGTCATCGAGCACAAAACATGACAGCCGGGGAAATGTTAACTGATCTCGGCTGATTGTGTGTCAACATTTGCGCCCCAGCCAGTCGACAGTACAGTGAAGCCGGCAGCGGGCAGACAGCCAGTCCGAAAGCACAGACAGCATCAACGAGATGTGCCGGAGAGAAAGTCGCTTAAAACCCACATGTCAATATTTATCAGGGACACACGATGGTCCCTCCGTCCGACGGCACCCTCATGTCCTTGCTTATTATAATGCATAATGCCAAGAAATCAGAACAACAATAACAAGAAGAACTGAAAAGCAGAAGACACAAACAACTGATATTTTCTTTATCATTGAGGGGCACATAAGCGAAAAACAAGGAAAGCGAAAAACGAGAGGACCTCAAATGTCACAAGACCTTCGATGGGGGCCTTCTCCTCGGGGGCCGTCGTGTATTTCCTTTGCAATTCTCCCACTGTTTTTATTTTCCTCTTTTTTTACATTTAATATAAACACATTTAATTTATACGACATGACAGCGACAAGATTTCGGGGCTTAGATTGACGGCATAAGCAGATATGCGTGCGCCTTAGTTGCCTTTCACTTGGGGCTCGACACGCGCTGGGGGGAAAGCACCCAAAATCGCACAAAAAGTTCTTCTACGACAGTTGAATGCTCTAAAAGAACATTTTGCTTCACTCAAAAATCATTAGTTTAGCCTTCAATCAAAAATCAAAGCTGATAAAATAATAGCTCTCATAAATCAAAAGCATTCTTATTCAAGTTCTGAACATTTATATTCCCACCCCGAACTTCAGATCTGATAGCGGAAGTTCGTTATAACCTCGGCGGATTTGTTTTTAATTTTTTTAAAACTGCCCAAATCTTTGTAAGATTTTCAAGACCAAACAGTCTAAAGTTTTTAGCCGGACACTTATACTCGCATTAAAATCAGGTGCAGAGTATCGGAAGAAAATAGCATGAGAAACCCGAAACTGGAAAAATCGCTGTATAAACTTTTCCATATACCTTAAGGAACTTGCAAATTTTCAGACCTCCACGCCCACTTGCCGGAGGTATGCGTGTGGGCGGGGCTCGGCTAGGACTGAGAGGGGGAGTGAATTTTTTATGTTTTTAAGTTTGTTTGACAACCCTGGGCCGATGGTTGGCCCGGCTGTCTGGCTGGTCTGGTTGCCTGCGTGTCTGCGGAATTGGAAATACTTTGGGATTATTTGCTGATTTAACGCATGGAGCGCTGCCTTCTCGCTTGTTGTGGGTATTTTCCTGGGATTTATGCTCATATGGGTGGCTCGTCTGCCTCTCAATGACGACGGTTGGGGACCCTGTGTGTTTGCGTGTGAAATTGTGTAAGTGATAGCCCGGCCGGGGCAGCCCGGACTCAAGGCTTGGGGGAATTCCTTGCTGACAACATTTAAATATTTGCTTTATTTTTTTCTCGGCCACAAATTTCTGCTTTTAGTTGTTTTTTTAGTGCGTGCCATTAAATTGGCCAACAAACTGTGCGCCCAACAATCGAATGCATTAAACAAATTAATATCATAAAAATCAAGAGGAACCGAAAGTTGAAAACTACTTTGCTACTTTGGCCAAACTGCCGTTTCCATTTATCGTAGAATTTTCTACCCCCACTCGCATTTTCCCTGAGCGCTTGTTGTCCATTTTATGTAAGTTTAACATTTTTACGAGCTTGACGTTTATTTGCTTATTGAAAATAAACAAAATTTATTAACAACCATAAAGCGACGCGAGGCAGTCGTGGGCAAGTCCATTCGAGCGCCTAAAAGTGCGCAATAAACAAATGACAAAAGTCAATTGGCTGCTTGCGAAAGATTAAAATGGCACAGAATAAAGTTTCGAGGGCAAAAACCAACAACAACAACAACAGAAGTTTCGCCGACAAATTCAACAGTCGAGCAGATAGAAAAATTACGCATACGCCCCGCGGGACGCACGCCAAAAACTTTTGTTTTTTTCGGGTCTTTACTTTTATGGCCCGCACACATGTTGGCGTATAAAAATCACCGCAGCGTTAACAAATGGCCCTCAACAGCAACAACAACAACAGCATCAACATTGGGGCCAACCACGGGCAATGCAATTGCGGCAATCGTGCCAATGGTTGGCCGTTTTAAAAACCAAATGAAATTAAATCCCTCGTTTTCTCAATCACCTCGAACAGTGGCCGTCAGATGCCCCCCCTCCATTTCCCCTGTTCACCAGCTCGCCTGATTCATGTTGGCCACTCAAAACGACCCCCGGTCAGCCCGCAGCGCCCGCCGATTGCCCCCGGCAAAACAATTAAAAAAACATTTTATATATTGTGGCCGAAAGACCGCTCATTCGGTTTTCGGGTTCCAATGGACACTGCGGCCCAGCCCCGCCCAACTGACCGGCAGTCAGCCGGTGGCGAGCGGTTATTTGTAATTAAGAGCAACCATTCGGAGCTTTCGGTTTTAGAGCTTTGCATTTTGGTGTTGTGTTGCGGTCTTGCCATATTTGCATGCCTTTCAATGGCATCACATTTTATTGCATTAAATAACAGGAGGTAAACCGAAATTCACCGGAGACCCCCGGAGAATGACAGTTTGACATTGACATTGGGGACGCTCGCCGAGAGCCGTCAAATCCCGGAATTGCCAAATAAAAATCAAATTTTTGAGAGTCTCTGATTTCGGGGCGGAAAATGAATTGAAATTTCACGGGCCCAGATTGCAGACACCGTCTCTAGAAATTTATAGGTCCCCATCGAACCGGGCGCATTGTCGGGCCTGACGACAGGGCACTTAATCGAGTTGTCCCGCCAGGTGGAGGGCCTTAGAGTGCAAAGCTGCGTATTTCATATGGTCTGGGCCACGACTCTTTCGGCCAACAAGTTTTTTATTGCTGTGGTGAGCTTAAAAGTGCCGCCGCCCAGGACCGACAGGCGGGCAGGAACTTCAAATTGTTTTTCCCCGACTGCAGTGCCTGCCGTTGCCGCCAGCGTTGCGTGTGGCAAGGCAGCAACAAATTGTGTACTCAACACAAAAAAAACGAGAGGACGAGAAAGAAATTCCCTGAAAATAAAAACCAAATCCCAACAACCGACCAGGCAGCGGCAGGACTCCGGCTCCGCATGTGAGGCTGGCAAACTTGTAACTGTAAACTGCGTTACGTAACGGATGCGGAAACGGAAATCCGATATTATTGCGTTTGTATTAGAAGTGCGTTGTCGCACCATCGCCATCGTCATCGCCGTACGTCTGCCTCGGCACTTGCGGCCGCCGGCGGCGGTGTCCTTGTTGCTGTCGCCGGTCTCTGTGCGCTTTCCATTGTTGATGAAAATTGAAATGTCATATTGCTGGCTTTGCATCTGCTCAGTTGGGCGGTCGTTGGACCAGGACACATTCACCTAGGCAACCGGCACGCAATTTTGTGGCGATTTCGATGGCTCTTGTGGCATTTGAGGCAACATGAATGTGTCAGGGAGAACGGAGAAAAAACCCAACCCACAGGATATGCGAATTGGCATGACTGCGGCCCATAAAAGCGCCCCCAAGCCTGCTAATTGCAGTCTATACAATTTCTATACAACTAAATAAATTTAAGTCCACGGCAACAACGAAACAAAAGCCACCGAATCTTAGCTACTCTGCCAGCGCAGAAAAGTTTCATAACCACAGAACAGAGCTAAAGGACTTTAAGGTTCAATCTGGAGTTCTGCTTCACCCACCTCATTGCCTTTGCATTGGGAGTAAGAGGAACGGACTCTGCTTGCCTTTTGTTTCAAGAGTGTAGAGTATAATAAACAGATAAAGGTGGACTAAGAGATGGAGAACTGGGGGAGGAATGTAATTTATGTTCCCCGGTGTTGTCAGGACACTAATAAAATGCGAGGGAGTCCAGTCGTCGTCCCGGGCTGTAAATATTTCGAATGCCCTTGACCAGCATCCCCGAACAATCTCCGCTCGGCAGTGGAAACGGCAACTTTGTTGATCAATTTGCAGGCATCCTGACAAGGAGGCGGTGCTGTCTATTTGGCACAGGTGCTGCCAGGTTTGGTCATCTTAAATTTGCACAATTTTATTTTTCTAACAGAATTTATTAAGTTGATTTTGTCCATGGCAGGCCCCGCGCTGCCTTCGGCGGTCTGACGTTTTTATTTTCGCTGCCACTGTAAATATTTTAAAAGCGAAGATAATTGCACTGAACTGCCCATTAAATCATAAAATAAAAATCACCAGAATTAATGCCACACTTCGGGGAAATTTATTTTTTTTTTCCTTATCTGCTAAAAAGCGTTCGGTTTTTTTGTTGCAGGTAATTAAATTTCTTCTTCAACGCTGCGAATTTAATTTATTTAATTTTTAATTTGCCTCGACAGGCAAAATGAATTGA
>JBAMCP010001623.1:0-19705 GCA_037075105.1 Lissocephala sabroskyi
GGGACGATTGGTCGCTTTATTGGGTGAAGGTCACGCCGATTGCGCTTTTTGTGCGACGACGACGACGGCAGCTGCGCTTTTTTTTGTTTTGGTATTTTTTGTTGGTATTTTTTGCGGTATTTTTTTGTTTTGTTTATTTTGATTTCTAGATAAGCTCGCGCGAATGAGTTGCAAAGTATATAAACAAAAAAATAGAAAGCGGTATTGTCTTACAATTCTTAGTCGTTGGTATTTTAAATACCAAAAAAAGTTAGCTTAACTCAAACTCTAAAATAAATCCAATGAAATATGCGCAACTATCACAACGAATTATAGGCTAGCTTCTCCGCTAAAAACCCCCTCCCCTAGACCCTTAGATCCTTGCTGGATCTACAGGAAGCCTGGCTTTCTCTCCTTTACCGTTGGCCTTATGATAAGCTCAGGACTCGAAAGGCTTCTCTCGCCAGTCTCCCAAGTAACTCAGAGGCCTTATCGAAATTGTGGATATAAAACACTTTTTGCTGTCAGGACTCCAATGACAATATTTCTCTCTCTCTCTCTTTCTGTCCTTGCTGTTCTCATCCTGGAAAGAGCATTTGCCAGTCTGCGTGGCTGGCCCAAATCCCATGATTGATTTCGTTCTAAATTTTGTATATTTTTTTTTATAACTGGCGATTTTGCGGCGATAACCGCTGCCGCCCTCTTGTTGTTGTTGTCTTTATTTGGCCTATTCCTTAATTGCCTGACATGCAAAAAAAAAAAAAAAACAGATACACGTCTTTTTTTTTCATTTGTAATGAGTGTGGTTTTTGTATTTCATTGGATTGTGAAAATTGTCATCTGCGGCGTGAAATTAAAATAAATTCGAATGCCGCTCGCTTGCCATTTCGGTAATTTTAGCTTCTCTTCTTCCCGATCTTTTTTTTGGCATTTTAATTTATTGCTTGAGTTTTTATTTTTGGCTATGGAAACCGGTAAATCGAAATTTCTACCTTGACCTTGGCAATTGCGCGATGCCGGTATTTATTTATTTTTTTAATACCAAAAAAAAAAAAAATACTAAATGCAATGCAAATCAAAAGTACAAAATACACTTGAAAAGAAGAAGAAAATACTTAAGGAACCCGCTAGATTCTGTACATAAAAAGACTTGAAAGACACATAAACTGAAGTAAAAGAAATTAAAATACATTTGTTGAGGAGTTTTTGAAAGGATCTCCCGGAGATCCTCCAATACCACAAGCAGCTTTAAAAGGAACCATGTAAATTGTCAGGCTTCACAAAAAAAATATAAAAAAAAATTAATTAAAACAAAAATACTTAAATTTACTTACCTTATAAAATGTTTATACACATATATACAATATAATATATATACACATACATATACATTTATATATCTACAAATCCAACCCAGGAATTTAAACGATGAAAATTGGGCATTTTTTTTGGTTTGGAAATCTTAACGCAGTTGATGTCACAATTTTTGTACATTTTTCGATGTGAATTTGCTAAGCGCAAATTTCTTCACAAAAAAATATAAAGAATATAAAAAAAAATCTATTATCATTAAATACCAACTTATTTATATATAATCCCGAAATCGAGGTGCATTAAATACCAAATTAAAATACCGCATATGAAAGACAAAAAATACATAGCGTAATAGAACCTAACAAATTGTGTGGTTGGCCAGGAAGATTTTGAAACGGATTCGAAAATTCGTTGCTTGAAAAACAAAAAAAATTAAATTTGAATACGTAAAAAATTGTGCAAGGCAAAAAACGCTAGACGAGCTTAAAAAAAATATTGTAAAAAAAAAAAAAAATTTTTAGAAGGAGCAAAGCTAAGCACAAAGAAATGGTGGCAGGAGAGTGGAAAGTTTAATAAAATCCCAGGAAGCAGAACAGCACCGAAAAAAACAAAACCGAAGGACGTGTTTTTCTTTTTGGGTGTCCTCAGGGGATCCTTATAATATCGAATGCTGCCAGTAAAAATCTCTAGATGCTTTTGAAAACCTTAGTAGCATTTGCTAAGGAATTCAAAATTCTCTTTAAATTACCCACCGCGATTTCCAGAGATTCTCAGGTTCCTTTCTCTTTACCCCCCGGAAATCCCAGAGATTCTTAGGCTCCCTTCGGAATTCTCTTTAAGTCTCGTCTAAGAATTTACCCTCCCGCGATTCTCAGGTTCGCTTCTCTTTATCTCCCGCGATTTCCAGAGATTCTCTGGTTTCCTTCAGAATTCTCTTTAAATGTTGTATAAAAATTTACCCTCCCGCGATTTCCAGGTTCCCTTCAGAATTCTCTTTACCCCCCGCGATATTCAGAGACTCCCAGATTCCCATAGGCTTTCTATGATTTATAAGGAACCCAAAAGCCCCACCCATTATTTCAATTACTTGAGGTCTTATTCTTGTTATGTTTATGACAAAATTTACCCTTAGATTGGCCCCTTGCGTCAGTCCATCAGTCCAGTCGGGTCATTATAATCACTTAACTTTTATTTTATCGATTGCCTTGAAGAGCTCACCCTTCATTAAGACAATTTGGATGTTGTTGTTGCTTCCCTGATCAATTGAGCAACCAGCAAAGGGTTAAGCGCTCATACCCCTGGCAGCCCGTATATCCTTTCTGTGACAAAAACCAGTCGACTCACCCCGTGTTATTTGCCTTAATTACCTTTAGATTTTGACACAAGCTCCTCGCTGCAGCTGGACGCACGCAGGAGCAACAGGTGCAAGTCCCCTTGGACCTGCGGGGGCAACTGTACCACGCGCACAACTGGTTGGCTCCCTCAGGGGAGCGGCCCGGGTAATTGAGCTTAATGCTGAGCCGCAGAAGCCGCCGGGTGTGCACCAGCCACGCCCCTTTAAAGACCTGCCCCGGCCCAGGGAATGAAACGCAGAGGCGCTTGGTTGATATTTTTATTCGGAGTTACCAAAAGGCCAGGAGTGTTTGGGGGTCCGAAGGGTTGGGTTTCGTTTTCATTGCAAAAATTTAGAATTTTACTTGACGTTTTGCTTGCTGGGGGCTAAGTGCTGGGTATACTTGAACTTCCTCGTTGAAAGTCGAATTTAGTTTGTTGAAGATCCTTTGACTTGAAGTCAACCGAAGACCTGCAAGGTCTCCACCAAATCATCTGCGATCGCATTCTCAAAGACGTTCTTCACGCAGCGCACCAAAAGAAAGGCAACCGTGGGCACAATCAGGCCAAACAAAGTACCCAGCTCCAGGATCATTCGTCCTGTGATCACATTGCTGAACCAAAGTATAAACTCAAAAGTGATCATGGTCGCGTGCACGACCATCCAGGGAATCAAATGCCCCGGCGAAGCCTGCAAGGATTTAGGCTTAAAAAACATCCTTAAAGTGTGGCTTAAAAGGACCTTACACTCAGCAGCCCGTAGACCAGCATGAGCCAGCAGTTGATCATGAAGAAGGAGCCCACGTAACGCGCCTTGCGCAGCACTCCATAGCTCAGGATATAGAACTTGCGGTCCCGCCACATTTCCAGCTGATAGCCAGGACAACAGTACAAGCGCACGAACTCATGGACGGCCAGGACCTGAGCAGGGATACAGTAACATCAAGGATCTTAAGAATGGTCAAGAAACTTACCAGGCCGATGACACCCATGAGCAAGACGGACCAGAAGATGAGTGGAAAGTATTCGGAACGGCAAGGATAACAGGCCATCAGGAAGTTGCGGAAGCTATTCCAATGATCCATGGGGCAGAAGCTCCAGATGGAGAAGAACTCACAACGGTTGTTGACAAAAAAGGACTTCTGTACAAAGCGGCAGAATCGATGGTTGAACGATTGAATCTTAAACATACTGACAAACAAATTTGAAAAAAAAAAATTGAAACGAGGAATTTTCGAAATGTTACAAAAAAAAAATAACAAACAAATTAGAAAGAAAAATTAAACTTGGAGATGTTTCCACTACGAAATATAAAAACGAATGAACAAACTTTCCCAAGTCCTCACATACATCCAAAAATTCCTTGAAAGCCTTGAACACAAACTCATGGCCAAGTGCGAGGAGTTTTTTTATACCCATAAAATACATTTTACGATCGCAGTAGGCCGACGTCAAGGTCAAGTGCAATTGCAGATGCTCAAGTGCAGGTAATGAGAATTTATGATGTGGATTTGGGTTCGGTTCCTTTCATGACCGTGACGGCGTAAAAGGATACTTAAGAATTTCCCGGGGTGCCCATAAAAATCCGGCACTTGCAAGCGGTTCCTGTTGGCCTTTCCGCCCCCGAGAGGTCTTCATTTCAAGATCTACTTTCCTATTCCGTTCTTTATCTGATCCGGCAGCCCATAAAACTGCCCAAGAGAAAGGAATTCTAAATAGAGAAAAGGCTTCTGTGAATTTTAGATCTTTTATCTAAGGAAGGAGCTGGGGAATCTTTTCTGTCTTAAAATATTAAAATATAAATTAAATTCTCTGGGAAGTTTGGGAGACTTGAGAGACTGAGATTTGGCCGGAGGATCTTTGAAGTTATTTTAATTCTTTGGTTTTTGGATTAATTGAAATTTTGTGGTATTTAAATTCCCTGCTGGACCGCAAGACTTCTTCTGGAATATTGAACTCAGGGATTCTTTAAAAATTTCTCTGATCTTTTGTCTTAGAAAGGAGCTGGGAAATCTTCTCTCTCTTAAAATATTAATATATAAATTAAATTCTCTGCTACTTTCTTGGATCCTGGGATTTGTTCGAGGATCTTTGAAGATCTTTTAATTCTTTGGATAAGGGATGAATTGAGAGTTTGTGGTATTTAAATTCCCAGCCGGACCGCAAGATCTTTTATCTTAGAAAGGAGCTGGGAAATCTTCTCTTAAAATATTAAAAAACAATTTAAATTTCCTGCTACTTCCTTGGAGACTGAGATTTGTTCGAGGATCGTTGAAGATCTTTTAATTCTTTGATTATGGGATTAATTGTAATTCTGTGGTATTCAAATTCTTTGCTGGACCGCAAGATCTTTTATCTTAGAAAGGAGCTGGGAAATCTTCTCTCTCTTAAAATATTAGAATATAAATTCAATTCTCTGCTACTTTCTCAAGATAAGTTTGAGGAGGGACTGAGATTTATTCGAGGATCTTTTAATTCTTTTGTTATCCGATTAATTGTAATTCAGTGGTATTCAAATTCTCTGGCTTCTCGTGTGGCGCCCTGTAAAAACGCAGGTGCTAACCAGCTGATGAATCAGCCAGCCGGCAATTACCTTTGGCTGGAGAACGGGGGGCCGGAAAAACGTGAAAACAGTGGCGGATAGCGGCGTTAATTACCCGGGGCTGTGGTGATCAATTTGTGGACGGCCTGGTTGGGAAATTACGTGGTGGACTGGAAGGGAGCATTGCAATCAAATGAGTAATTCGTTGGGGGGAAACTATGATGAGTAATTTTGTTCGGTTGATTTTTTCTTTTTTGATTATTTATTTAATAAACTTTTCTATTTGCATGTTTAACAGGGCATGGCCGTATAGTTTTTCCTCTGCCCGAATGCGGGCTCCATTTCATTGACAATTCGGCGGCCTGGGGGATCAAAGACACAAAAACGAATGAGTTTGAGGAAAATACTTCAATCGAAGGCAAAGAAAGCAAACGACTTTTCGGCGTGTCCTTTTCAGCCCGCTGATTTGGCCAGGTCAGAAAGAATTTGTCACGCAGCAGGACAACGAAGCCCTGACGACAGCTGAATGCCCCGAGCACACTGCTGGGCACAGTGATTCACAGCTGGGAGTGTGAGGCAGACCGCTCGCCGGCTGTCAAGTTGGGTGTCCAGCAGTCCGACTATTGACAAACCGGCAGTGGCAAGATGACAAGTGGAATTCGAATTGAAAGCATTTCCTGGCAGCCGAAAACAAACCGAAAACCTTTACTTAGAAATCAAAAAAGGAAAAGGCATTGTGCACTCGATATTTGCCGACGGTACAGTCCCGTCCCATTAATTTAAGTCAAACGAGAATCGACCCAGCAGAAGACTTATGTGGGAACTCCTTGGCTTGGATTTGATGGACAGGCAAAACTGTAGTTCGGAATCCTGAGAACCGTCTGTATTTTAGTTCTGTAAATCACCGGAAAGCCTGGGAACCTTAGGATCTGAAAGATCCGATATAAGTGGGTTTATTTTTAGGGCAACCTTTGCTGGCCCCGCCGATTAAAGACCTAGAAATCTGTGGAGAAGTAGGGCAAAAAAAAAACTTTGGCTCTGTCAATTTGAGTGGCGGGTTAGGAACTCCTCTCGGATTTCTCTCACCTCATTAGGTTCGTTTCCAAATAACCTCGATTACGTAAAAATGGCCCAGCTGAAAGCTGAAAGCCGCATATGCAAGACTTTTGGATTCTATAAAGGTTTTTTTCTTCTTCTTCTCTAAGTTCCATCGAGGGGACCGCCTTCTTTCTCAAGAGCATCATTAATCATATGACGGGGACGGCTATGGCCCAGCTGAGGTAGGAAATCTCAATATTCCATTGATAACCTACACACACACACACATGGACAGACAAAAGTCACGGTGAAATAAATCACAGCTGGAGTTTTGGTTGAACGAAAAGTTTTGCTTGGGGGGGCGGGGGTTTGGGTTCAGGGGAGGGCAATTGGTTTCGCAAAAAGAAATCTTTTTCACGCACTTTTCGGTATCTAATCCGCCCCAGGAAACAACAACAAAAATCTCTATATAGCTTGGCATGAGATCAGCAAACCGAATAACTTTACCCCTTCTCCCGGAAAGGTGTCGGCTCGCCCGCCATACGAATCATATGGGCCTAAAACAAATGCCATCGCCCCCCTGCGAACCGCAGGGGGAGAAAGACAGAAACCGTTTGCCGATTTTCATTATTTTTATCGGCCGAAGATTCTTGAAATAGATTTGACCTATTTTTTAGAAAAGACCGACCATTCCCGCATCACCTTGTTGCCAATTTCATTTTTAATGGGCATATTAAAAAGTTGGGTATGTCTAATAAATAAACTTTTCTCGCCTTCTAGTTTCCATCCTTATTTCTTTGCCTTCTCCTCCTCAGATCTGGGGGGCATATAGCCTGCTGTGAGCAAAAAGGTCGAACCGCTCAGTTAATCCCTTGATTGCCCCAGCTGAGTGTGGGAACCCCGACAACCCACACATAAATTCAAGATTTAGAGCAGCAGACCAATTCTGAAAAGTTAAGGAATCTAAGGGACAACCCAACTGCCAGTTGCAGAGACTTTGCCAGTCGGTTTGGCTGGTTGGGTGTGCGATCGTTGGCAGTCTGCGAGACTTGCGAAAAAAATGATGTTGGCGGTGTATTTATACTAACTATGCCTATATAGCGGGCAAAGATATAGACGGATTTATTTATATAGTTGCGTATAGCAGTTCAAGATACCGAAATAGCTTAAAAAAAGAGAAATACAATTTTCAAATGGACAGAGAAACTGGCTACGCACCGAAATAAAAGTAAAACTGAAACAAATGCCGCGCCAGACGGACACGAAAGTATACAAAATAATAAATAGCAAAACGGTATATGTATGCCGGCCTTATAGATAGATAGAATACCAAATGAAATTAGAAAACCCAAACGGCGCGTGTGGCGACCGTACGGCCTACCAGTCTGTCCATCTGTCCAACCGACAGACCGGGCCACCGCCATTGTATCTGCATAATTACCCACAGCAAAACGAACATCCATCCGACGGATACACAGTGGCAATTTCACGCCTCATCCCAAAGCCATTAGTTGTGCAAGGAGTCCTTTCTACACACTCTAGGGGATCCTGTCATCCCTCTGCCGATAACCGTGACCAGATCACCAACCACCTCGATTTTATACCCTTATTAGATTTGGGGTACAAATTGGCTTTACCGATCAGAAAACTTAATTCGGTAGTTCCCTAACTTTTGGGTATTTTCCAATGCCCAGCTGCCTGCCTTTGGCCGTCTGGTGTCTCCCTGACTTTATTGGCTTAGTTTGGCAACAAGGGTAACTCCGGCTTGGCCTTGTCATTAGCAGTTTGTCCTGCGGCTGTCCTGCAATCTGTTGCAATGCTGCAAATCGTGCGGCTCCTTGTCGGCAATCGCATTTGATTATAATTGTGACAGTTGGGCGGGCGTCTTCGGCCAATCAATCAATCACACAACCCACCACGCATGCAGATACACATCAATCAAATTTATGGGCCATCACTTAAGATACTTTCGTGTTTTTTTTGTTCCTTCTACTCGGGGCTCTTTTGTTGGGTCGTTTTATGGCCGCAAGCTGGTGCACCGGCTGTTGCCTGTCGCCGGACTCACGTCGGGTCCTTGGGCCACAACCCTGGGGGGTGAGTGCGAGTGCATAAGCCAACCCTCAAAAGATTACCGACATCCAAAGATCAATAAACCAAAAATCTACACTAAACAAATTGTAATCTCCGGGAAAAGGACAATGCAAGTTGAGTGGGGGGAACTTGTGGGCCTTAAAGATGATAAACTGGGAGTTGCGTTCAATGCAAAGGACAGGGTGGTTCCTTGCTCCTTAGCCAGGAATACTAAAGGAACATTAAGTATATATGGAAGAGCCTGGTTCCTTAGAAAAAGGAAGCTGCAAACGAATTTCGTATTAAAGTCTTGATGAAGTTAAAAGAGGAGAGTCTGATCAGCTTTAAGTCTATAAGGTTTATGAAGATTTCAGGGAACTGCCCAAGTGCCCAACTTCTGGATCCTTGAAAAAAGAACCTGCATTCGAATTTCGTATAAAAGTCTTGAGAAAACTGAAGGGGAAGAGTCTGATGGGCTTTAATTCTCTAGGCTTTTAAGAAGTAGGCAAGAATCTGCCCAAGTGCCCAACTTCTTGGCTGGTCTTATCGTTCTGTAGGATTCGTACCTGGATCATCGTTTGCCAGGATTAAAGAGCAGTTCCTTTTTATTTTTGCGAACTAAGCTGTTTGCTTGGGCAAAGAGATCTTTCTGTCCGACTGCCCAACTGCCCAACTCTCTGTGTGGTTCTCTTTATTTGGCCTTATCTTGTGTGTTCATATATCAAAACAATTGCACGGCAAATGAAACCCAAAGGGATTAGCCGTAAAATCCACACACCCACACACACCCGCACACACACACACACACACACAGCCGATAATTCAGCGTGTAAGCCAGCTGAATGCATGGAACTCACAGTTCGTGGCCGTGTCGCGTCGATGGCCCGTAATTTTCCCTCTATTTTCATTCTCTGTATTTGCGTTTCGCATTTCCCCGGCGGCTCTGCCATGGGAATGGCCCACCGGGCAGGTGCAGCAGGTGGGCTCGCATAACCCAAAGGAATATGAGCAGAACACCCGGCTATCGGGTTAAGAACCAAATGCTATGCATTCCGAAAATTCGCTAAGGCAAC
Organism: Lissocephala sabroskyi; assembly: GCA_037075105.1. Lineage (NCBI taxonomy): Eukaryota > Metazoa > Arthropoda > Insecta > Diptera > Drosophilidae > Lissocephala > Lissocephala sabroskyi. The sequence goes on from JBAMCP010001623.1 coordinate 9,349, forward strand.
AAAATAACCAAAGATTCTGCCATTAACCAGAAAAGTAAACCGGAGCAGGCCGAGGGGGAGGGCTATAAATTTACATATGCCAGGGGCAGTCAGCCAGAGTTTACGGCACTTGATATCAGGCCTGGGCCGGGGGGGTTGGGGGGCGGCGACTATGACAACCAGAGAAATACAAAAAAGCAGACGTTGCTAATTTCACGGCACAGACAACAGCAACAAAAAAAGCTTCCGTGTTTGATAAGCGTCGAGTGGCGGGAGAGAGAGGCCGTCGTCTCTCTCTTTCTCTCTTTGGCATAATTTGGAAATTTAATATTTGCTTTTATAATTTGATTGCGGGAGAGTCGCGCCAGAGAACGTGGGCGGCGGGGGGCGGTGGGCGGGGTGGGGCCGCCCGCGCGATAGGGCGCAGAAAACACGCAACACGAAATTCGGCAAGGTCAGTGATAGCGGTTTTTGCGTTTCTACTTGCCGTTAGAATTGCTAAACTAAACGGCAGTTTTAGTTTTTTTTTTTTTGGGTGGGCCACCGCCACCCTCAAGGGGCCAAGCAGCTTGGCTGCTTTTAAAAAAAATTTAATTTAATTTATTTGTTTTTTTATGAACTCACCGGGTGCGTTTGGCGAATAAACTACACACTTTAGTGGCATACTCTTTTCCAAGCAAACTAGTCTAGCCAACCGAACAAAATCCAAGTAAGTCTATTGATTTTTCTCCTTCCCTTTCCCTACAAAAAGAGCAATCGGCCTTTGGCTTGCCTGGCCCCCCACCTTCTCTTTTCCGTGATAGTCCATTTTTTAATACTCGTATAAATTTAATTTCTTATTCAGGGCCACCGGAATTGTTCGTAGTATGCGAAAAAATGAAGAGGCCTGGGCGTGCCCGCGTTTGTAGATTCCTATAAATTCGGATGACATTTTCATAATCTCGCGTTGACTTTCTATAATTTAATTTTTTTTTTTGGCTTGATATTTGGCGCCACGATTCTGAGGGGAATTTTTTTTCGCAACTAATTTGGTATGTCTAGGGAATTTATCAATGGACTTCTCGCTTGGCACTGATAACGCCGACTGGGCACTCAAGACGGCCCGTGTGGGTTAAACCGAAATTATGGACAACTAAGTGGATCGATTTCTATCGGTTTTTAATTTACTATACGGATTTGGGCACAGCAAGGAAACTTTTCAAAACTTTAAGCCCGTCTGGGCTGGGAAACTCTAATTTATTTAGTGGACTTATTAAGATGATAAGACAGTGGAAGGGGAGAGGGGAGAGGATTCTTGGTTCTGGCACTTGAGATATAAGGAAATTGTATGCGGATCTCGAAGCGCTGATTAACCGGAGGAGGCCTCTTGAGAGAACCAACTCAATATCAAATTAAAGTTTTATTTTGTAGTTTCGACCGGAATTCGGCATTGATAAGTTCAAACTGTTTAACCTTGAAAGGAAGTTCTCTGAAGAGGCCACTTAAGATCGCAAAATTGCCTCCGATCAAGAGGTTCAAACTTCAATTTTTAAAGTTCTCACAAACTTTTCAGCTAACTTGTTTGTTCTGAAATTTTACTATTGGATCTTTAAAATCATCCTGGGCTTATCGATTCTTAGATTCCTTTCCTCTGCCTTCATGACTCTTTTCATCTTTGATCTTCCCACTCTCTGGTTTGTTTTCTTTGGCCGGCCGAGCTACTTCGGTAAGCTGAGTTCCTAGAACCCTCAACAATTAGACAGAATGACACTGAACAAAAAAAAAAAAAACCAGCATCGTGGCGATGAAGATCTGAGGCCGCCAGATTTTGTTAGAAAAATTCCCCATTAATTGTAAAAACAATTGAACGATCATGACGAGTGTGGGCGGGGCCAGGGGCGGCGGCAAATGAAACTGAAATCGTATAATCAAATCAATTTCAGTGCCCGTTCCTCCCCCCTTAGCCCATCTAAAAACAGCTGACACCTGTGGCCGGCCAGGTCGGTCGGCGGGGCGAGAATTCAAAACTCATTTGGTTAACTTGGCAATTAAACTTTAGCAGGCATTTCAGTTCAGTTGCCGGCCCGGCCAACGGAAGTGGAAGTTGTCCAATATGCACGGCTCGGGCCATAAGTGCGGCCGGCTGGGCCGACAGACCGTGTCCACGTCCCCGTGTGTGCGGCGCAGGTATGAATGCATGAAATTGACCACAAAACTTACACACGACTAACTTGGCCCAAACAAAAACCCAACCAACCAACAACAAAAACACCACGAAAAATGCACTTGTTGTCATTCAACGCACAGTAAACACCCAAAGGGACAAACAGCCAAAGGCAAAACTTAAAATGTCAGTAGAGGATAAGAAATCTTTGAAGAAAATTGGGTAATTTAGGGCCTAACGTCAAGGGGTATGAAGGAGGGTAAGAAATGGGTATAAATGATAGGAGGATAGATGAGTCCTCTAATTCGTCTCTGAAGTAGAAAGAAAGGATCTCAAAAGCTGACAAGGGTGGTAACTGAAAGTTTAGCCCACAGGTGAGGGTAAATTTAAGGCCTGCAAGCAGATGATTGGAATTCTCGAGGGCCTAACTTAAAGGGGTATGAAGGAGGGTAAGAAATGGGCTTAAAACATAAACTAGGATAGGAAAGCCATCTAATTAATCTTTGAAGTAGAAAGAAAAGAACCCAGAAGCTGTCAAGATGAGTAACTGAAAATTTACCCCACGGGTGAGGGTAAATTCAAGGCCTAAAAACAAGCGATTGAAATCCTCGAGGGTAAAGAATTTCTTGGCTGTCTTTCCTCGAGGCTCCTTGACTGCATCGGGGGTTCGTGTCTGGGGAGTGCTGACTGCGGGCTGATAAAACGATTAAGTCGTATTTAGCTGCCCCGGGGACTACGCAATTTTGAAAATTGTCGAACGGCAAGCGGGGAGCATTCGATGGCATGCGTGTGGTCCACTAATCACCCGCCTTCTCCGCCCCCTGACGTCCAGCTTTTGGTATTTCATAAGCTTGCAAAAACAAAGCACACACTAAAAAAAAAATGGGTCATAAAAAAATCAAACAATTTGCGTTGTTTTTCTTGGTCGATTGGCGATTGGCAATTCTGGCGCACCTGTTGCCCGCATTTCTGTGAGTGTTTTTCCTTAAGCTTCCTCTCGTAAACAAACTGCGACGCACTTTCGCCTTCTTTTATAATCTAACAAAAAAAAAAACTACTTTATAAAATCAAAAGCTAAACCTTGAAATCCAGAATTAGTGAGAGAGGATTGGGCTGGCGGGCGGCCGGGTGGGGGGAACTGGGCGGCGATAAGTTCGGCGAGGGTATCGAGATTAATTTGCGCTGTAAGCTAAATGAGTGCGAGGTGAGGTGATTAAGTTGTTTGATTTATTCGCCGATACGTCACATAAAATCCACCAAAAATTTGCATTTCCAAGCTGGCAAGTGGCAAGAAATACGATCGGATTTTATTTGTTATGTTTTCGAAGTCCATAGCCGCTCACAGTTCGGCCTTTGGGAATTACGAATCAACTCGAATCGGATTGGTATTTCGGCCAGCTGAAGAACATTTCCTGGTCTATTAAACGGGCCCGCAAATGGGAAAGGAAAACTTGGAGACTTCTCTTTCTCAATTTGAAACCCCAAAGAACTCTCCATTTGTTCTCAGCAACCTTTATGGAAATCTCATTTGAGTCCGACGACTGTAAATTGTCCTTCGTGGCTGAGGAATTCAGCTCCCCGAGTTGCCTTCTTTGATTCCCTGACCGGAGCGAAACATTCTAAGCTCTTTGGAATTGATGATTTGCATAATTCGATTGACAGTTTGACTTAAGCAGCCTGTGGAAAATACAGGGCCTGTCTGTTGTTTGATTTGAATTTTTTACATGATTCTGCTGACGGGGCAAGCAGTAAATTGCAAAATACCTGGCCAGGAACAAATTACCCTACAGCTTTGTCCGGTGGAGGGGGTTTCGACGGCGTTAAATAATTTCCGTTGAACTCTAAGAATAGAAAGAAATAAACCTGTCATACTGCGTGAAATTCCGAGCAAATCGAACTGCTCGCGGGGCTTGGACAGCTGCCAGGGCTTGGGGGGAATTTCGCAATTCAAGAGAAACACAAATCCAGGCAATGATTCAGCCTTCGATTCTGCGAAACAAAAGTATTAACGGCGGAATTTTAGGCCAGACGGTTGAGATTTTAAATAATCTTGAATGTGGTGCGATTCCTAGAACTTCTTTCAAGTCTCGTTTGGTTACTTTCTTTCAAGTTGCGATTTCCTGTCGGCTAGATGGCGCCAGCTTGGCCCTTCATTAGTTTTCCAGAAATAGCCACGAATATCGGCTCGCTCAGTTTGGCTGGAACTCGCCCACCACTGGCCAAAAAAACTGCCTACTGCAAATGGCGTCTCCGAGTTGGCCAAAACCAAAATACAACGATTGTGGGTGCTGTCGTTTCTGTAGCATTTGTGGGGGCATTTATTTTGGAGAGCCCCAGCTGCCCCCCAAAGAGAGCGCAAAAATGCGTAATGAACTTCTCAATGGCCCCAAAGCCAAATGAGGAAGCCAACAGCAGGCCTACCGATCCGATCCGATCCACTAAAAGTTCCCATTCCCATTTTAGGCAATTCTCTTTTTCTGTATTCTCAGAGACGGTTGGCGGGGGGTTCAACGGACGTTCGATTGGAGCCACGCATTTCGACGACTGCCTCACGTGCCCTGCATTTCAAATGGGAAGCATTACGAAAAGATCATTTTAATTGTTGTAAAAAGAAGCCCCACCGATCTGAAATCATTGATTTATGAATGGAACCAGGCGGCAGTTCGGGGAATTTCGCACAACAGCCAAAAAAAAAGACTCCCTAGAAAACAAAAGTTAAATAAATCAAATTGATTTGACAAATTTTTAATAGCTCGCCCACCAGCCCCAAAAAAACTGGAACAAACGCGAACGGAGCTCGGTCAGTTGGTGTGGCTTTGTGGCAGTAAGTTAATTAATTTTTCAGCTAGAAACTAAAACGACTCAGGGATACACTTTCTGGGAGAGCTGAGAAGAAGAACTGGAGGAATTTCTAAAGGAATTTGATCGTCACATCTTCAGATATAAAGAGCTTATTCTTGGAATCTTTCTTCTCCAGTTTGGCTAACTGAAGAATCGATTCTATATGACAGATCTTCAGATATATAGAGTTTATTCTTGAATTCTCTTTTCTCTAGATTTCCTTACTGAAGAATCGATTCTATAAGACAGTTTTCCTCACAGATCTTCAGATATAGAGAATTTATTCTTGGAATCTCTGCTCTACAGATTTCCTTACTGAAGAATTGACTCTATAAGACAGTTTTCCTTACAGATCTTCAGATATATAGAGTTTATTCTTGGAATCTCTGCTCTACAGATTTCCTTACAGAAGAATTGACTCTATAAGACAGTTTTCCTTACAGATCTTCAGATATATAGAGTTTATTCTTGGAATCTCTCTTCTCAAGATTTCCTTACTGAAGAATTGACTCTATAAGACAGTTTTCCTTAGAGATCTTTAGATATATAGAGTTTATTCTTGGAATCTCTCTTATCAAGATTTCCTTACAGCAGAATCGATTCTTACTGCTTCATCGATTCCTTAAGAAAGTTTGATTGCTTGATTCTCTTTCATTTCCCCCCACAAATCTGAAATTGGCTTTTCTATTTCGATTTCGCTGAATGGCTTGCGGTTGAATTTTGATTTTATTCGTATTTTTTTGTTGCTTGGTTTGGACTCAAGTAACCCCGAATCGCATATAACCCCGGGGCCCCCGGCGACCCCGTCGTCTTGCCCTTGGTGACTGCATGCGAAAAAAAGCGGTGACAAGCGATTGCGGTTGTGTGGGCGGGCGGGTGTGTGTGTGTGTGTTGGAGTGTGTGTGTGAATGAAAGGCATTAATGAATGAATGAGTGAATGAATGAAACTATCCCACAGCCGTCAAAACGGCACTCGCGCCCTCGTCGCTTCCCGTCAATTTTTTTTTTTGTATTTTTTTCTATTCCAGCGTCGCTCGACCGACCGCCCCGACCGCTTGTAGAAGTTGTAGTAAATTGAATGCCCCCCTGCCCGTTGCACTGCCTTAACCGATGATGACGACGGTGGCGGTGGCGGTTGCGGCGACGGCGTCTGCGGTGGCGTCTGGCTAACAAAACGTCGACGGCTCGACGGCCAGGAGGAGGCAAACTAACGAGAGAACACAAAAGGAGCGCCAAACTTAATGATCCGCATAAAAGCAGCGCGTGGCGTAGGTGTCGCCGCCAGAGGCTCGGGGGCGTCTCTGACCAGAGGCGGGGGCACGGGGCAGGGGACGGGGGCTCCGGCCGGCGATGCTGTCAATTTCCGATGGCGCGCGGTGTTTCTATTTTTTTGGTTCGTTGCTCGCGAGTTGTGGTTCGTTTTTTTGGGCATAAACAAAAGGAGAAAAAAGTTTAATAATTAAACGAAATCATCCAGAGGCGCATTCGTCCCCCGCCCACTCGACCCGGCTCCATGGCTGGTTTCCTTTTCTAAAGTTCTGATCGGTCGCGCCGCGCCGCTCTGGCTTTGCTGCATGTGGCACGAAACTGTGTGGCGAGTGCATTCGTGCGTGGTGGGAAATGTCGGTGGCCAGCCGGTGAACGTGAATTAATGAATGAATCAAAATGATTCAAAAAACACCCACTCAATCGAAAGATAGAAAATGAGAGAAATGAGAGAATCCAAATGATTCGCCTTTCCCCCGAAAGAGTATCAGAGAGTCGACTTTGGAAGTCGAAGCCATCGGAATGAAATTGTGAGCTTTTCCCTTTTTGTTTTTTTGCAATTATCGTGTGTTTTTCTTTGGGTTTCATTTGCTGTTTTGGTTTCTCTTTGTGTGTTTCCCTTTGGCCAGTTGTCGTCGTTTTTATTTTGATTTCGTTGTTCTCCAGCGTCGTGATGAGTTTTTCGGACTCTCGTTTAGGTCAATGGGACAATCAAAGTCGCCACAAAGCCTTCATAGAAGGGGACAAGGCCAAATTCTATCCACCATTCACTTCGCTTTCAGTTCTCTGAAGGGAATCAAATAGGCCGCCTTGGGAATTCACAATTTCAATAAGGAATTCGATTGCTAAAGAACTTTTGAAGGATTATGGTCTTTTATCTGTCAAATAAGAAGTTGGGGAACCTTCGAATCAGAGATCTTGGAGGTCTCTAAACTTGAAAGGTTTGAGGGACAATCAAAGTCCCCGAAAAGCCAGCAGTTTCTTCTCGGGGGAAATATAAAAGATCTCTTGAGTAGATCGCTATAGATCTTTGGAATCTGATATATAAGAACTTATGGAACCTTTGTTTCTCTCTAAACTCAAATGGATTTGGATTTCTTCTGGTCATTTTCAGATTTCCAACTGGCAACCGAACAGCTGATGGTCCGTCCCCTTCCAACGATTGTGTGTGGGGGGGAGAGCAACGGATACGGAGGCGTCGCCAACGGGAAGTTACGGCCAAGGAAGGCCAAAATAATAAAACACACACGCACACACACCGGCCGAGAGGGAGACCGGAACGACGGTCCGGACATAAAGACGTCTCCAAGCGGCCGTGTGTGTGTTTGTTGAGAAATCAAATTCCGTGTGTGTGTGGCAAGTCAAAACGCACAAATCAAAATAAAAGGCCCATAAATTTGGGGGAAAAAAAGAGACGCTGCCGGCGCCGCTGCTGCCGTGCGCACAGTGGTTAAAAGTCGCAGAAAGCAACAACAAAAGCAACGAACAGAAATCAACGATGCTGTGGGGATTTATGGCGCACGACACGGCGGATTGATCAATTTTTGTTTGGAGTTTTTGTTTTTGTAATTTGAAAGTTGGGGGTTTGGTTGGTCGCCCCCAACGGATCTTGTTTGTTGGTATTTTTTCTGGGGTTTTTATGAATGAATTAAAATTCCAACAACAAGCACACAAAATCGTCGCCCGATGATTAATTTCCTGATGGACTTTAAAATATTTATAGGATTTTTCAACAAGCCTCTAAATGTCTCTGGGAATTTATTCCTCGAGCTCTTTAAACTGCAAAGTTAAGGTTTCTTGAATTTCTTTTAAGGTGGGAGAGTTTTCTTTGGAGATTTGGAGCCCCCAGAAGACTCAGTTTTCCTTGTTTCTTCGACGTAGAAGAATTCTCTTCTCGGTTGGGTCAGCGGTTCTCTAGAGGCTTCAATTTTTAAGGAAACTGCTTGATAAGAAAGTTAAAGTTTCTAGCTTCTGCTTAAGGTTGAAGAAGCAGAAAGTTAAGAGCTTTCTTCAAAGATTTCCAAGCCCCCAGAAGACTCAATTTACTTTGTTTCTTCGACTGAGAAGAATTCTCTTCCCGCTTGAGTCAGCGATTCCCTAAAGACCTCAATGATAGCCTTTAAATTTGTATATGATTTCTCAACATTTATCTATATTTCTTCCCTTTGGAACACCAAGAAAAAGTCTCGAAATCTCTCTGGGAATTTATTCCTCGAGCTCTTTAAGGAAACTGCAAGTATATTTGATAGGAAAGTTAAGATTTCTAGCTTCTCTTTTAGTTTAGAGAGCTTTCTTCTTTCTTAGCCTCTCAATTTTCTTTACTTCTTCGACCCAAAAGACTTCCCTTCCCGGTTGAGTCACTGGTTCCTTAGAGGCCCCCCCTTGGTTTGGTTGGAGGGAGGCGGCTAAAATAGCTTCTCCATTTGTCGGCAGGGCACACGTGTCTTGAAAAATTCCCCATTGTAGCCAAACTCAGCCACCCACAAAGTCAATTGTTCTTTCTCTTTTGGTGTGTGTGCTTCTGTAGAATTCGCTGTTCAAATCCAATTCGATTCGATCGATTTGAGTGATCCAAGCAGACATTCTAGCGGCAGCAGAGAAATTCCTAGAATTCAATGTCTTTTTCTGCGTTCGCCTGTTGCTGATTTTGCGGCCAAGAAGGTGGCGCTGGCGGTTCGGGGAATATCGACACATATGGCCAACGGGCTGTACAAACATCGCAGGGAATAAAATCTCGCAGATGGAATGAAACTCAGTCGCGTGTGTGTGTCATACAAAAAATGAAAGATCAACACTCAAAGCAGCTGAGTTAACCCCCAAAACCCCCCAAAAAATTATGATATAACGACAGTGGCAGGAAAAAGTCTCGCCTGGCCAACAATTACAAAGGCCAGCCATTGATTTTGGGCCCGAAGCCGCCCAGGCTATTGGCCCGGCTTGGTGGGCGGGGGGCGGGGGGTATTGCGTAATTCGAGGGATTGCGTAAGAACTTTCGAGTCGAGAAACCGTCAAGAGAACAAAATCACTGGCGTTGGCGGTCCCCCCGCCGAAAATAGAAAAACGAAAATCAAAAAGCCAGCAAACCAGAAGAGCCGCTCCAATCGCTCGGATCGCTCGGACTGCTCGATGTCTTTCTGGTAATAAGAGTAATTTATATGTACATTTGTATGTTTGTATTACCATATGATTAGATACTTGAAAGTTTCTTGACACTGTTTATGTACTCGAAGGCCTCAGCACACCGACGCGCCCCCCACGTCGTCGCCCCCTCCAGCGAAAAGCAAACCAAACCAAACCGAGTCGAGCTGAGCTTATTGCGTTGTTGAGTTTGACAAAATGTGGCTGATCGGTCGGTTGGACGGTCGCCCGGTTACCAGGTGGCAGTATGGAACTGCCCCCGCCCACTACGCACGCACACGCACTTGGAGTTGGGCAGAATTGTAGGGAATTCCAAGCTAAATTGCCCCATTAAAACCAGTCAAATGCGATGGCCAACAAGCGTCATCGAATTGGCATTCAATTGACATTCGACGGTCGCTGAGACGATCGGTTTTTCAAATTTCCTCTTTGGAAAAGCAAACCAACAAAGCCAAAAAGTCCACAAGTCCGCAAGTGAACTCAGCAACTGCCAAAGGAGCAGAGAACGCCTGACAGAGCAGAAAAAGGGACGAGGAATTCTTTTCAGAGAAAGCTGGCTGGATGCTTAAGAATCTTGGAGAAGTTGGGGGTTTTTGGTGTTGAGTTGGCAAACAGTTTCTGCGGAGAAGTTGACTTTCTTCTAGGTTGAGTTGAGAATTAAATCTCAACTGCCAGAATGTCCGTTAAGATTCAGGAAGTATTTTTCAGTATTTGCTGAGCAGCTCTGGGGATTTGAGATCTTTCAGTTTCAGCGGAGAAGTTGACTTTTTTCTAGTCCAGTGGAGGATTAAATCTGAAATCAGCGGAGAAGTTGAGTTTTCTAGGTTCAGCTGAGGGTCAAATCTCAACTGCCAGAAAGTCTGTTAAGATTCAGGAAGGAAGGTGCTGAGCAGCTATGGGGACATTGGACATCTGTTAGAAGTTCACAGATTCAGAGGGAAAGTCGACTTTTTCCTGGTTCAGCTGCGGAGTTGAGGAATAAAGCTAAAC
>JBAMCP010001625.1:0-19693 GCA_037075105.1 Lissocephala sabroskyi
CGCCAGCGCGGCAGTTGCGACTTCTCAATCCCACTGAAGATATTGCACACCCCCCACTCACACACATGCACACTCCGGTTAGGCTTTCATACTTACCTGCATTCTGTCCTCCGCTAAATTTTTTAAGTGAGGATTGGTCACCACGTTTACTCTGAACATTCAGTACTGCCGGAATGGAATACTCTTAAGCGTCCTTAAAACAAATGCAGAGATGGACACATGATGACGACACAGGCAGAAATTGAATGGAGCAGATTTACAAGAAGCTAAAAAGTTGAGGGCCCGCATCTGAATTCTGTGTCAGATCGAGCCTTTAATTTCTTTTTAAATAAGATGAAATTCTATCTATCTTGAAAATCGTGACTTGTCCTACTGTCTTCGCATTTGTCTACACTTTTATATGCATTTATTCCAAGGATAAAAGACTGCTTTTTGCACATATGACTCCCACTTACTTTCTCCTACATTTCCTTACTAATTCCTAAACCAATCTCACGACTTATTCTTATTCGAGACATAAGTACGCCAGTTAGCTAGAAGATGGGACCCCATATTTGTGTTTTAGATAACAAAAATTTATTTCAGTGTGTATAACAATTAGGGTAACTATTCGAGTTTCGATTTGTCTCATCAGATGACTCCCAATATTTCTAAAGTTTGCACGGTCAATTCAGTTTTTGCGACTTTCAAAATGAAATAAACAATCAACACAATTTATAACAAAAATAAACCTGATTGTCGTGAAATTTTCGAATGAGATTGTTTAAAAGAATATTGCCAGATATGGAATACTGCTTGGTGGTGACTCAATGGACTGATATGATCCGAGGCCGGTCTGAAATTTCTTCTTTTACCCATTAAAGGGCGGTAGACGGCGGTCAAATCGACAATTGAATGGGCAACAGAAACAAAACCAACAGTCATATACCACTATATAAATGGAAGAGATATCGCCTCCAAAACAATACACACACTCGCACTCGGAGTAGGAAAACAAAACAACGACGAGAGGCTGAGCTGAAACAGAATTTTCATATAAAAATAAAAACAAAAAGGGAAAAATGATTTATCACTCAGCCAGCCGAGCCGACAGGGCGCCGTAGTTAAGGTCGGAGGGGTTTTGCCCAGTTGACTTTGACGGGTGCGTCGCTGCCGTCGGTGCCGTCGATGCGGTTGCTCTGTGCCCGCCCCGCTCGGCGCTACGTGCAGGCTGACAGTGCGTGAGGATTACAAAACAGCAACTCATGTGGATGATGAATTAAATTAGCAAAAAGCCAGCTGAAAATCATTTGTCCAAAGCATCGCTTCATTGTCATTCCCCCCTCGCCGAGGAGGCGATCGTTGCGGTCGTCGTCATTAAAAATGAAAACACTAAATATTTGGTTGAAATTCATTTTAAAAAAGTGTTGGGCTTTTTAATATTGTTTTGTTGTTGTTGTTTTCTTTTCATTCTCGAATTCATCGACTTTTCATTTGCATTCTGTTCGCTTGCGAAACACAAAAATATCTTTGTTCGTACATCAATTCATACATAGAGTACAATTACACAGCTTTATATGTATGTGTATATATATATGTATATAGATGTATATGTATATGTGTGTGGGTGTGTATATTATAAATATTCATATATAAATATAAATAGTTATCGATATTATTCACAAAATTGTTGCTGCTTTAGTCGTAGATTAGAATTCGTAAGATTAACTTAGAAATAAGCCTACCGAGAAATTTGTTATATTACATCAAATTAAGAATCAAACTAAAAAAATAAATAACAGTTTTGGGGAGTTCTTCTCATTATACTGGTACTGGTACAAGTGTGTCTGTGTGTCATCCTGTTGCTCCTGCTAAATGTATGACGAGTTATGACATTATTTTTATCGTATATACACTAAGTTCAGTTAAATGGTAGTTAAAAATAAATGCGATACTCGGGATCCAGGGATCTCGCTTAACTTGCTATAGGCAGTTTAGTTATACTCGGGGCATATCGGATCGTAGGCTATCCTCACAAATAGTATTCCGTAATATCAGTTAGTTCTATACACAGTCACGTATTGTGGCAAGCACAACCTATGTACATTCATACATTATACATCGTACATCTTACGGGTAGTTATATGGTATGCATATCTTCGTTTTGGATATTCTATTTTCGAGTAAGCGTAAATGTTTAAAATGAGCATTTCTGCTTTTATGCGTCGGATTTACTTTCTTTCGGTTATGTTTGCTATCTAAATGGGTTTCTATTTAGTCGTCTGTGTGCAGCGGAGAGCAGAATAGAGCGAGTGGATTCATAGAATTCAATTAAAATATATCAGAGAATATAAAGAATCTCAACGAGCATGGGAACGACTATGAAATAGTCTAGTGCGTCTTTCACAAGTCTCGCCTCTCTGTTTACAGGAGCAGAGCTACGATGAGAGCAGCGGAACCGTCCATCATCTCTGATTGACGAATCGAATGGGAAATTTATAGGCCAGAGCAGTCTGTCTTTCATTCACAGACGCCCCGCCCCGACACACCAGACGCCCTGGCCTGGCAGGCTTGTTTGGGAACTGCAAGTGAATTCACTGAAAGTAAACAAGAATTTCCATGTGCCTTGTCCCCGGTCCCCGGGAGACGGGCGGTCTGTCGGGGCGTTTGTCGGAATTAAACAAAAACTAACTGCAATTCACTCTCCGCATAGACACACACACACAGAAACGCACACACTCGCAGGCGGAAATTGTTAGAGGAGACTCGGATGTGGGGAACAATTGAGCAGACCCGGCTCCAGGTTACCCGGGGGCGGCTGCTTTGTGACTGTGCGAGGTGTGCGGGGGCTTCGGGTGGCTTTAAATTTAAACTGTGCACAATTTTCAAGTAGGTAATTAAAAGGATGCACTCGGTTTCAGTTCGAAACAGGAACCAGTCCCTAGAGAAATCACGTTCTATCTTTGACCTTCGACCCTCGACCTACCACCCTTACACGAGGTAGGCCTGCACATGAGGCCCCTGTTGCTGGGACCCCTGAGGCTGTGTGGACTGCTGCGCCTGGACGACCCCGTTTGGACCAAGGGTGCCAGCATGTCCCTGCACCGGCTGAAGTTGTTGTTTGGGCTGCGGTCGCCAGGTCTGGGAGCGCTGCGATTGTTGCAGTCCTGGCGGCATCATCAGCATGTGCTGCTCGTTCTCCAGCGTGGAGTAGTCCGAGTCGATGCTCGAGTAAATGTGCTCCGAGGGCGGACGGACAGCATAGGAGCTAGGGCCACCCTGCTGATGCTGCTGATAGTGCCCCACATTGGCCTCATTACCACCAGCCTGGGGATGCAAGTGATGGCCCCGGCGCTGGGGTCGAGGGCTCGGTGTGGCTGTTGTGGCCGAGGAGTAGTTCTGCTCCCCCTCGACAAGTACAGGGGCCAGCGTGTTCGGTGCGGCAACCACCCCACCCTCCGCCGGGCAGTAGGCTGGCGGCGGGGCCTGGCGGTAGAGCAGCCCCGGACTGGCCGGCTGCTTGACCCGCTCGTGGTTGTGGTCCAGCGTGTAGTTGTTGCCCGGGTACGCCGGGTAGTCCACAGGCAGCGCGTAGCGCAGCTTCTCCCAAAAATGCCGGTCAGTCCGGCGTATGCGGTGCACGGCCGACGTCTTTAAGTACGGCAGCAGCTCAATATCGCTCTCCGCCTCGAAGACCACCTCGGGCTCCTCGACAATCACCAGCTTCTGGGGACGCCCTCGCAGGGCGTCATGGACCGCCCTGCGCAGCTCGCAGCGGGCCCACTCGGTCTGCAAAAAGTTGCGGGTCAGCAGGATCACCACGCGGCGAGAGACTCTGGTGGCCTCCACCAGCTGGTAGTGGGTGGCATCGTGGGCCAGGTCGCGGTGCTGCAGGCACACCCGCAGGGGCGGGCGACCCGTCTCCAGCTCAGCGGCCAGGTGCTGGCACACAAACTCCGAGTCCTTGGGCGAGTGCAGCAAGACGGCGTCGTAGAGCTTCTCAGACTCCTCGCAGCGGGGTCCAAACACCCGGACGCCATAGTGGGCGAAGAGCCAAATCCTCAGCGATTCGCGGAACACGAAGACTATCACCACCACCACCAGCAGGAAGACCAGCGCCAGCGCAGCCGCCAGCAGAGGAATGTAGGACTCAGGAATTCCATGCTGGAGCATCGAGCCCCCGGCGTAGTAGTCCGTGCAGGCAGCACCCGTCGAGTTGAAGTCGAGTTCACGTTTCTGAGGGGCTCCGGCGCCGTCAGTGGCTCGGCTGCTGCCGCTGAGCTGGGGACTGTCATGGGGCGTGGTCATACAGTATATGTCCTGGGAGTCCTGCACAATTAGCGCGTTGTCAGCCACATACGAGGTGAGCGCCTGGAGGAACTGACAGCGGCAGCTCCACTGATTGCGGCCCAGCGAAATGGAGCGCAGCCGCCGACCGAAGTGGGTGGCGTGCAGCTGCCAAATGGGCAGGGTCACCAGGCGATTCCCGTCAATCCTCAGCAGCTCCAGCGACACCAGCGGGGCCAACGTGGCATTCTCAATGGTCGTCAGCTGATTGTTCTGCAGGTACAGCTCCCGTAGCGAGGCCAAGTGCTCGAACTCATAGCCATGCAGGATCTGCAGCCTGTTGTCTGCCAAATTAAGCAGTTGCAGGGAGGCCAGGCTGGCGAACGTGCGGTTCTGTATGGAGCCCACCTGGCTGCCGTTCACGTAGAGGGCCTTCAGGTTCTTGCGCCCAATGAACGCGTGGTTCTTCAGCACCGGGAAGTTGTTGCCATCCAGGTACACAATGCTCGAGTCCATGGGCACGCGGCGTGGCAGCTCCGTGGTCTGCTGGCCGCCGCAGTCCACCACGTTGGTGGACCAGATCTGGTCATGGTAGCAAGTGCAGTTCATCGGGCACGTCATCTCACAGTCGCAGGCATCAAAATCGCAGCAGTGGCACAGAGCGAAGCAATGCGACTCGTAGCGGCAGAGAAAGTCCTGGGGCTTCAACCCACTCAGCGGACGCATGGCCGCCCCCCGGGCATGGGGCATCACGCACTCAATGTTGGGCATGTCCATGACCCGCGGATGCTGCCTGGTGGTCAGATTGTTGATCCTCTGCAGCCAGTCCATGGTGCAGTCGCACTCGAAGGGATTACCCCCCAAATAAAACTCCGGCAAGGGCTTGTCAGCAGCCACGGGGGCCACGCGGAGCTGCTGGAGCTGCAGCTTGGTCAGCTGGTTGGCGTACAGGTCCACCCTGGCCAGGTTGATCTTGTCGACGAAGGCGTTCGGGTGCACGGTGGTGATCAGGTTATTGTTGATAAACAAGAGCTCGATGGTGTTGGGAATCGACATAGACCCGATCTCCGTGATGCGGTTGTGGCTGGCGTCCAGCGTCTTGACGCGGATCTCCTCCTGCAGCTTGTAGTAGTTGCCCAGGGCCTCGATGTAGTTGCCGTGGATGTCCAGCCACTTGAGGTTCGAGGGTATGAAGGCATAGTCAAACCACACCAGGTGGTTCTCGGAGAGGTTCAGCCACAGCAGGGAGACGAGGGTGGCGAAGACTCCGTTGATGTCGGACAGGAAGTTCCTGTCCAGCCGAATGGCCTCCAGCTCGAAGTTCTTGTCGAAGGCCCCCCGCTCAATGCTCTGGATGCGGTTCTTGGCTAAATTCAGCACACTCAGCCGGGGCAGGTCGGCAAACATGCCCACCGTGATGTTGCCGATTTGGTTGTCAATCAGCCGCAGTCCTGTCAGCTGGTGCAGGTTCTTGAAGCTCTGATTGTCGAAGGTGCGGATCTGGTTCTCGCCCAGGTCCAGCGTCCGCAGCATAGCCAAATCTTGGAGAGCTCGTGGCACCTCCCCCAGCTGGTTGGAGCTCATGTCCAGCTCCTTGAGGTCCGAGCAGTTCTTGAACACAGCCGGCTCCACCACACTGATCAGATTGTTGTTCAGCGTCAGCTTGGACAGGACATAGAGCCCGTTAAACAGCCTGTCGTCCAGGGTGTGCAGGCGGTTCTCGGCCAGGTTCAAAGTGTGCAGGTTGTACAGCGGCAGGAACGCATTGTCCTCGATGTGGCCGATGGAGTTGTTGCGCAGGTTCAGGATCTGCAGGAAGTACAGCTCCTTGAAAGTGCGGTAGTCAATCCGCGTGAGCGCATTGTGCGCCAGATTCAAAACAATCAGCCGGATCAGCCCCGCGAAAGTCGTGTTGTCCACATGGTTGGAGGTCAGCTGGTTGCCCGACAGGTCCACCACCAGCAGCTGCTCCAGCCGATGAAACAAGCCCCGCGGCAACTCGTACAGCTCATTGTGCTGCAGATGGATCTCGCGCAGCTCCTTCGACCCGGCAAACAGGCCCTCGGGCAGGGTCTCCAAGTGGTTGTTGCTTAGATTCACAATCCGCAGCGAGGCCAGCCCTGCCAGGGCCTCCCCGGACAGCTCCGAGATGTTGTTGTGCTGCAGGTTGAGATGCTGCAGCCGCCTCAGCCGGGAAATCCCCCAGCTCTCGGTCACAGAGCGCAGCTCGTTGTGGCTGGCGTCCAGGAGCTGCAGCTCACTCCCACCGCTGCAGTTCATGTCGGCGAAGCCCAGCTGCTCGGCTGTGCGAATGCGGTTCCGGGTGAGGTTCAGGGTCTGCAGATTGCCCACCGGACACAGGAAGCCCGCGGGCAGAGACCTCAGATTGTTTTCACTCAGGTCCAGCTCGGTGAGCTGCTTCAGCCCATTCAGCGAGTCCGGGTACAGCTCCAGGGTCTTGGCTGGCCCCCACTCGCCGTTGCGGGTGCTCAGCGCCAGGGTCTTGAGGGTGGACAGCCCCTCGAAGGCATTGTTGGGCAGCTGGAGCAGCTTGCACGACTCCACCCGCAGCACATCCAGGGTCTGGAGGCGGGCAAACACAGCCTGCGGCAGCGAGGACTCGAACAGGTAGAGATCACTGCACTGGATGATCAACTGGCTGCTACCGTCCGCCCCCTGCAGGTCCAGCCCCGCGGAGCGCTCCATCAGGCGCAGGGAGCAGTACACCGACGCGGTGCCATTATAAGTCCAGGAACATTGGTTGCCCGGCCCGGTGGGCGCGGCCGCCGGGGCCGGCGAGGACAGCGACGTCGAGCTGGGGGCCGTGGCCGCCAGGAGCGAGGAGTAGTCGCTGGAGAGGGAGACGGCGGCAGTGCCGGCACCGCCGCCCAACATGGCGCTGGCGGCCTTGTCCTTGGAGACGAGGGCGCCCGCGGAGAGGCCAGCCAACAGCAGCAGGACTGTCAGCCTGGTGGCCAGCATCTCGAGGTTTGGTTTTGTGGTTTTTGTGCTTGGTTTTGTGCTGGTTCGCTCGCCGCGGGAGCGGGCTTGGGAGAAGTTAATTTTGGGTTTTAATTTTTGGGGGTTTCTGGAGATTTTCGGGGGTGTTACTTTTGCTGGCCGGGAATTGACATTTTCGGCGGCTCTGGGGGACTTAGGCTGGCGTTTTCACTGGGCCCATGGCGACGAGGGTTTTCACTCACACACACACAGAGACACACGCGCGCAGCGGTTGCGTTAGGGATTTTGAATTTGTGATTTAAATTTGATTCATGGATTTGTTTGTGTTTGGTTTGGGCCGCAACGCGAGTTCGAGTTTTCTTTGGTTTGACGAACTTCCGATTTTCCCACTTGGTTGTGTTTGGTTTTTCCAATTTTGTGGGGTTTGTTTTTGGGAAAAAACTTTGCGTGCTCACACGTCCGCTCGGCACGGCACTCGCACTTGAACTGACGACGAAGCCGGAGCCGAGAATTTTGCTTGGTCGCCATTCGAGTGCGACTCTTCGAACTCGAAAATCCGATTGGTCGAATGGGCGGAGAGAGAGCACGAGCAAGAGAACGCCGCTCTCACTTACGCAAAGTTCGGCCGCCGCTGGCCAAGTTGGCGCTAAAGTGCATTCGAACTCGAGTTCGAACCACCAACTGAGTGGAAATCTTGAGTGAAACTGAAAACAATAACATTTCGGAAATTAAACAAATTCTGATTTACAGTTAACGCCAAACCGGTTTTCCTAGACCGAGTTGCGCTCAATCGGAAGTGCCCTGGACTCCCAAGTGGCCGTCGCATCTTCTAATTGCCAGCAGCTGCCTGCCTGCAGTTCTGTCACCGCCGAGAGAAATTTAACACGGGCCGTGAACTTCAATCGAGCCTAAGATGGTCTGGCGGTCGGGGCGGCGTCCGTTTAGGGATGCAGTTCCGGGAGTGTCGGTCCATTTGTCAGAACGGCCTCTTGCAATTTTGGCGCGTTTATTTATTATTTATGATTCGGCAGGACCTCCTGGGCAGCCCGGCATCCTGAGACTCCCCAAACTCCCAAGGTTTTATTTACTCGCCAAACTTTCCCTGCCACCCCGCGTGCGTGTGAGTGTGTGTGTGTGTGTGCTTTACTTTCTTATGAGTTTCACTAATGCATTTATTATTCATAAGAACTTTTTCATTAATAAAGGCGAGTGGGTGAGTGGCTCGCCCACACATGCCAGTCGGCCGGTCCGTGCGGACAGCCGGTCCGCGGGTCCTTTTACAGTCAACAGTCGTCGTCGGCCGCAAATCTACAATGGCAGGCGATATATAAATTGCCAAGGTGGGCGCGCAGTGACAAAGCGCCGACGGGGCGGGGCTGGCAGGCAGAGGCGCCCCCGCCGGTAACCGAGTTAGTGAAGTCCAGACGCGGGTGGTGGAGGCGGTTCGGTGAAGGGCATTGTTTTTTTTCCGTCTTCTTTGCTTCCTCTGCTCGCCTTTTAGTTTTATTTCGGCTGCTGCTGCTGAGGTGTCGGAAACTTGTTAAACTTGTTTCCATTTTACTATTTTCCCATCTGCTTGGTTGAGTGTGTGCGGCGCGAGTGTGTGTGTATGTGTGTGTGATAAAAATAGCAACAAAGAGCAGACAAGCCAAATTGGCTGAGTGGACCCCAGTCACCCCGCTCAGGACCAGGGCCCACGGGTTATCTGGCAATCATCGATTGGGGCTGTCGAGGAACCGCATCTGTCAGGGAATCAGTTTCCCGGCTGGAAAACTCAACAGATCTCAAAACGAAGTTCGAGTTACCCAAAGATCAAGTGTAATCGCAAAAACTAATCAGGGTGGACTGTTGACAAGTAAAGCACTTTCTCCAAGGATGCAGAAGAACCTTGCCAATTCCAATTCCCATACAAAAGTGCAATGAAATGGAATTAGACAGCGTAAACTCTGACACCTTTAGATTTTGCACAACTTTTTCGTACGCTTCTTGGAGTTCAGCACAGATGGACAGACTGAGCAGCTGTCGTCGTTCTGTGGACTGCTTCAGTGGAACGAATTTAAGAACCTAATTGGGACAGCATTCCCAAAAGAATTCTTGTTTTTTTTAGGCCTTTAAAATTCGGCTGCTGTTCATTTAAAATATAACGAAAAAGTGTATTTGAATATCAGGGAGAAAAATATTTTAGACAGCAAAATTGATCACGAAATGAATGGAAAGAAAGACCATTTTGACAGTCTTCAGTTATTATTTTATTAATTTGAATTCCTGCGAAGGATTGAGAACCTTCAGAACTCGGGCCTTCCTTCAATGATGAATTAGTACACTTCCTCCTATAATTCATTTTGGATCGTATCATTTTCTTTTCACCTTTCACTATTTCCAATTCTAGTTTTGATTTTAAAAACCGTTCCCAAAAATAATTACGAAGCGAATGTTTAAAATAAAACCCAAAATTTAAAGAGCCTGTTACTTAGTTGGAATTTACATAAATTCTGCTCAGATTACCGAAACGTTTCCAATTCCTTCCAGTTAATTAGTAAGAGCAAAATTGGAAGCGGGTCTAAAATAGCAACACAATAGTTTCCCAATCTTAATCTTCACCTACAGGAAATAAAGAACGCGATTGGAGTAACTTTGTTCAGGAAAAGTATGAGATTGAGATTCCTAACCTTCAAGCCTTGCTTTGTGGAGGTGGACCTGCCCGGAGTATTACGAGAAAACCGTCCACCTCTTTCCACTATAAATCAATTAGTTGTGTGCATTTTGTAACAGAATCGAGCTCGTAAATTACACATTCCCCTGGCCGGCCGTGCATACAAATACCCCAAAAGGGGAACACCGAAAAAGCACAAATATAAATAAGTAGTCATCAGCATTTCCAGCGTGTCTTCGGGCTCCGCCGGCAGCTCTAATGATTCATGTTCACTGACCGCGCAGTCCTCCCGAATCTTAGATAACCGGGCTGGCGGCTCGGACTGCGCTGGACTGCGGTTTGTGGTCTCATATAAATTATATTTGATTGATGGGAGACTGGAGTGGAGCACGTGCATCACGGGGCCGATGGCTGGAAAGACACGCCGATTAAAATGCAGCCAAGGTTGCGTGCACTCGAAGGGCAGCCCGAATATGTTTTAATTGTCAAAACGAATATCTTGGCCATCTAAATGTACATATATGATTTTTGGGGCTTCGGTTTTCGTGGTTCTCGGAAACCGTCAGAGCTACGTGCACGGAATTGCCATTCCCTGGTTCTCCCGGACAATTTGTGCTGGATTATACATTAGTTCGGGGTACTTGAAGCTGCTTAGCCATCTTCAGACTTAAACGCCTGCCCCGAATTCTTAAGAATTCTAGTCGAGCCCACTAACCGGGAATTGTGGCCTGCACGTGTCCAAGTCCGCCGGCCCCCTTCGTTTTATGGGCCCACACATCTCCCGGGTTCTTAAAGTCACATAAACGCGAGTGGCAAGCGTTCATCGCAGGCGACGGTTTTATTGCATTTCTCTAAGTACGATCCCCGCTGTTGGCCCACTTTTATTGGCCAGGTCATATGTAATGCCTGTTATTAGTGCACTCGCACACAGCCCAACTCACTCACTGTTCTCGGAACCACCAAGTTGAAGCAGCAGAGGGGAGGGGGATGAATTGACCGCTTGCGGGGCTTCTGGGGGTTTCCTAGAATCCAACTCTTATCTAATTAAATTATAAAATCTTCATATATCAAGACTACAACCGGAATTTCCAATTACCACAAAATAACTACAACGAGCGTTTTTTTAGTCGTTTTTATAAAAATTAAGAGATCTTTTATGCTTAACAAATTCGTAATTCTTAAACGCGAGGTCGAGTATATTTTTGCGCTCATTTCGTATTTTGTGATTAAATTGTTCTTAAAAAGTTAGCTGAATAAATCATCTAATGGTTCACCTTAAAAAATGATCAGATGTTCAATATGTATTCACTGTCATAATATAGCCACGTTAAATTGAGTTATAAACATTTTAAGAGCTCATATTCCACGTTGAATTTGGTGCCGTTTTTTTACCTCAAATATGCAAAAAGAATCTTTTAAATAATCTTAAATGATTATTATGATGATTATAATTATACCACATGTTCTTGAACTTTTCAAATAAACAAACTCATTTGGCGTTTCCTTAAGCTACAAATTACACTTTTAAAAGACACAGCAATGTTTAAATTTTCGACTCATTGGACAAATAACGAAAATCAAATCCCGCTACTCGGCAAAATAAAACCAAGCGATATGAAAACACCCTAAGGCTTTTTTTGTATAAAGGTGTTATAAAAGTCCCACCTCATTTACGTAATATAACTTCATTCAGATTCCCAACTTCAGCTAGCATTCAGTTCCGCTGAAGGAAACTAATTTTGGGTCAAGCCTCTCGGATTTCGGATATTCGCTCGGTTGTTTTTTGGTGTTGCTTCAATTAGCCAGATTGTTTTCAAAACCTTGAGGAGTTTTAGCTGGAAACTTTTTTAGCCGCAAATCAATTTCACTGAATCAACAAGCCTGCCGTTGTGTTGTCCGAGATTCCTTCAATCTCATCACGCGTCGGCCACCCGATGAGAGGAAGCGGAACAAAAACCAGAGCACCAGTTTCGCTCAAAGGCAGCAAGTCCAGTTTCACACGTCCACAAACAGAGTTAGCCAGGGCCCGGCCGAGATTGAGGAGCTTCCCGAAGCGACAATAACTTGGGCCTAGGCCGCTGCTTGTTGAGCTTTAATTGGAAATGGCAGAAAGCAATGGGTGTTTGCTTTGAGTGCCGGGAATCAAATGCAGATTCGAATTCAAATACGGCTACAATCGAGCCACGCAGCCAATCAAAAGGAGCCCAGAAACAAAAGCAATAAGCGGGCGCGGACTCCGCCAGGCCTTCTCTTTTTTCCAATATGTGGAACAAAGCCTGCTGCCCGGGAAAATAAAGCCGAGCCGAGCTGAGCCGGAAAACAGGCCGGTAGCCGGCCGCTGCTCAGAAATCAAGCAAGGACGAGGCCAAAAATCAACATCAGTAGCCCCGCAACCGAAGCCTAGCCAGGCAGAGGCACCGGCAGCGGCTGGGGGCGGAGTGGTTGGTTGGGGCGCTGTCTTTCATTTTCTACTCTTTCCATCCGAGTTGCTTGGCCAGTTCTGACCAGGTTCTGCTGATTGTGTGCAACATAATTGCATGCGATTATAGTGACCGCTCAGGTGTGCAATTTATATCAACATCAGCAACAACGGCCGCCACCCCACACAATCTTCACACTTGTAGAACCCGGCAAATGACCGGGGAGTCAACGCCATTGCCGCCATTTGCCTGGACGGCTTTAATGTGAACCGGTTGAATGCAGCCACCATTCGCTTGTGCGGGGTTGGGTCCCGTGCCCATCCTGGGTGCCGGTTGGGTCACCCGGAACCCCACTGTCAATTGCAGCTGCTCGCTCAGCCATTTCACTGACCAAAATTTGTTTTTAGTTCAATTTTTCGGCTGGCACGCAAAGCCTCAGCCGGTTGGCCTTTTTGCAGTGTCGCAGGCCCCAGACCGCACCGCCCTCCCAACCTTTCGTAGACCATCACCGCATCTATAACACAACTCGACCCCAACCGACCCGCCTGGCTGGGCTAGAATATTTTATATCCACATCAATCCTGCGGCAAGAGGACTGAGCAATTGCCATTTCCACAATTTGTTTTGGGCCCTGTTGGCCGCTGATGACATATTCCTTTTGCCCCGAATCGGGGGCTCTGGGGAGCGAGCGGCTGGTTTGCTGGGGCTCTAATCGAAAAATGTTCGATTGTTGGGGTCCGGGTGGTCCACCTTTATGTGCGAATTGCTCTTTTCGAATGATTAGACCGGCGTCCCGTGGCTGGCGCCACTCTAATTATTTATGCAGAGATCACGAGTCACCCAATCATTTTTCGATTTATCTCCCATTTCAGCCCCAGCGAGGCGGCTGCCTATAAATTGAAACACAACAAAGCACCATTAAACAGAAAGATCGAACTCATATCTCAGGCCAGGCGATGATAACCCTTGATCCAGACTGGCAAAGAAGCTGTCTCCGAAATTTCATTAAGCAGATTGTGGATCCCCCAAGAGCAGAGATAATTTACTCAGGCACCAGCAAACCGATAAGTGTCAGAGCAGCGGGACTACTGAGGCCCCAATAAACATATCAATTTTATAGAATGTTTAAAAGAAAGCAATATTTTCGGGCTTTTTTAATAAGAGAATTGAGAAGCCGAACTAAATGAAATTGGAAATGACGATTTATTGAAATCCTGGCCGTGAGAAGCTTTTTAATTAAGAATGTAAAGTGGATAACTACCAATCGATCAGAGAAGCCAAGTCTACAAGTATCCCAGGCAAATGCGGAGTTCCGCGTCTGTCAGCCACTTTGTATCCGCAAATTTCCTTTGTGTCTTTTGAAAGCGACGACTTCTAAGAAATTTTAGGTGTCAATATAAAAAATTGCAGACGAAATTAAAACACTAACCCTTAAGATTAAAGAGAATTTAAATATAAAAGTAAAGATTGGTTTGTGGCTTCAATTTGCGCGTGTTAATGTATTATAATTAGCTTAGTTTTACATTAGGTATCTACTTCTTTTCAATGGGAACAAAGTCAGATCAGTGAACGACAGATATCTTATCTGATTCGATTCTTCTCTCTTCAGTGATACTCCCTGCGATTTTTCGAAAATGCAAAGACAAAGAAATCGTTGTGCAACTTGGAGAATTGAAAACGGTCTTCAGGCTGGTCCTTTGATCTGCTGAGCACAGTGGGTCTGGGTATGTGGGTGGCGTTCGTGGCAGATGTGAGGCAATCCGCTTGGCTTTGTAATGAACTCAAATTGAGATCAACTTATTTACAAAATATTTATGCCAAATGTCTCGAATAACCCCCGTAATTAGATAGTCAAATAAGACCAATTCCTGGATTGCTCGGCGAAAATCACCCCGCCAGCAGCCACCCCCGCGAACCGCTCGATGACAAAAGACGGCCCGCGCGTCCATTAAATTTGTCACCCGCGGCTAAGCTAAATGTCAAATACTACTCACGGCCAAGCCTCACACACTCGCCCAACAAAAACAGCATCAATTTGACACGTACAGGCGCTAATGATGGGAATGACCAACCGACCAGCCGCTCGACCAAGTGATGGCATCGGCGGCCACCCCAGGAAACCTAAAACTTTGACAGAGCCTGACAAACCCACTCGGTGGCCCTCACCCTGTTCTGGCCGCCTTCCCGGCATGGGTGCCGCGGCGGACAACGGCGACTGCCAATTTAATTCCCATTGACAAAATGCACAATTGCCGGCCGGACGGCAGGCCGTGTCCGGGGTCCTTCGCTCCGCCTTTGTTCCTCTGGCCGGCGGCCCCGTTCGTGTTGTAATAGTAATTTCTGCCAGTGACAGGCACAGAGTCGCTCTCACTTGCTATTAATTATTTCCCAAAATCGTCTGTAATAACAATAAATTTTTGGACAAAACCGCCACCACCAGCTCTGATTTGGCGGAACCCCTACCGGTTTCCTTATGCTAACAATTCCTTGAATGCACTCATCCTCGGGCTCGTCGGCCAACTGCAATCCATAAGAATGCTTAAGTATGGATCGGTAGGTCGGCGGTTTCCTCAAGGCCGCAGACACCGCCCAGCCACTCTCGGACACTTTCCATTTTGAGGGTTTATCGATTTAATAAGTTGACGTGTGCCCTCGCGACAACTTGATTGACATGGCGTCGGTAGGGAGTCCGTCGATTTGGTTAGCCTGTAATGGAAATCGATGGAGCAGCGATAATGGTGGTGAGCGGCCAAGGCCCAAAAAGGCTGTCACAAACCTCAAATTCAGCAATCACAGAGCACCGAGTCTGTGTTCTAGTTGGGAATTCGCAGTTATTCCCAGCAGATGGTATGTGAGGTATTGATGGGATTGATGGCTAACGTGGACTGCTCACAAAAAGAACGCAAGTCCCAAAATCACCAATACCCCCAACGGAAGTAGGAAACTCAGAGGAACCCTTGGATCTTTAAAGACTTTTATAAGATTCAGACAAAACCACTAAAAGTCGGGACAACTGAACCACAAATAGGAGCAGCCAAAAAGTAGGTAGCGCCGAAATTGTTAGCGCCGAAAATCAAAACCAAAATTTCATGTATAAATTAATTAAATAAATTTTCAATTAAAAAAATACTTACAGTTTCCCAGTTTTTATTAATGAACTTCGGCCATCTTTTGAAGCTTTATATCCGGTCTTAAAGCTGACTTAGGACTGTTCGCTTTAGTTTTAAAACATTTTAAATTTTTCCTTAAAAATAAATTAAAGTGCTGTGTTAAGGATTAGAAATCGACATAAGCCTGCATGGGAGTAGCATCCGCGGGACATTTTAGCTGGCATTCGGTGTTTTTGCTTTTCTATCAGAAATATATTACCAAACCAGATTCCTGGCCAATATCCTCTAAAAACTAGTGGGCACATTTATGGGACTCCATTCTGGGCTATCAGATGAGCACAGTCGATTGTCAGTTTTGAAAATTCAACCTCTTGGAGAAGATTACTTGGGCACGCGTCGGATATCCCAACTTTTGCAGGCTTCGAACAGTCCACGGATAATTGGGGCCTTATCCCATCAGATTCCGCGTACTCTCATCTCCATCTGCTGGACGATGGACAGGCCTGTTACGAATTGTAATTTAACTGGCATACTCGGGAATGAGTTGGTTCCTGGACCTCCCTTGGGCCGAGCAATTTTCAACACTTGCTGGGCGGGTGAGTGTGAGTTATCGGGCCAAAGCGATCTCATTTTCCGATCTATTGCCGCAGATACGGCGGCGATATGGGAATAATGGTGGCGCGGACAGGCGCGGTTTCTGGTCGCATATAAAATGAATTTCAATTTTGAAAAATTGCCTTCGAATGTTTGTGTGAAAGCGGAAATGCCAGCCATTGCCCCACCCCCGGCCGCAAATGTCCCAACGCACACACACACACGGCCCTTTTTGTCTTTTCCCGAGCGTGCGCCCAAATTAGAAACCAAATGCCCGCACCAAAGGGGAGGCGGACCAAACCGGGCAGGGGACGGGCGGTCGGTTCGGTCGTGTGTTCGCTTACAACCCAAAAGTTGACACTTTAGTTTCCTTACTCGCACTCGTCACTCGAATGGGTGACGGGGTCGACGTCGCGAAGCATTTTGTGCGGGTACACGTAGAGTTGAAGTGCCGGGAATAGTAACGGTTCACGATCTCACTCAAGATGCACGGCCACGTTGACCTCGGGCCCGAGACCAGGGGCACCGGGGATGCCGGGGACGCCGACAACGCGTCCGCCCCTTGCGTAATTTACATATCCAAAATTTTTATTGCTAAATCCTTACGATGTGGGAACAGAAAGCCGATAACAGGGTCGAAAATTTTAATTATCGGTTGCATGTCACTGGCCTTCATTGTGCCGCGGCGGGGTGATTAAGAGCGCCTAAATTTCCCCACACCTTGGGTCGGATTCTACTTTTAATTATTGTCTATTTTCAGTTGAATGCTGGCAAGTCGAAGCGGCCGGCCAACCTTTCGGGCGGGGTGAGTGATAGACAATTTCTGTTTTATTCAAATTACCCGGATGTTGGCAATTTGCTCGGCCATGGGCGGCAGCATTTTCGTTGATTTATGAACTTAATACCAGGGCCTTGGCTACCTTGGCCAAATTGGGAACATAGAAATTCATCCGATTCCCAGCGAAAGCCGAACGGCAACCCTTCCGGGATCCGGGGACCCCTGGATCGAAGCAAAGCCTAAGCAGAGGCATTCAAAATAGCTGAAGACAAGACCCGCTCCACAAATACAAACAATGAACTCATAACTCAAGTGACACTTTTTGGCCTGACTGCATTTCATCATGTGGCACATGAGCGCGTCTCCGGCTGAGGTTCTTGTCCGCTGCTCAATCTCCGTCTCCGTCGTTGGCCAGTTGCTTGCGGTGTCTGGGGTCCCGGCCGGCAAATATTCAAATTGAGTTTTCCAGCAGCTCAAGTAAGCTGGAATCTCATCCATCGTCGAAGTTTTTTGCTGCCGTATTTGTTAGTTGATAAAAAGCTGGCCATTATATGCATGGGGCGAGCCAGGGCTGCACTAAGGAGAGGAAATTTGTATGCAGGCCCCGCCGCCGGCGACCTTTCAATTCAAAGTGGCCCAGACTCCCAGCCCAGCGCTGGCTGGCAGCCGGCAAGAATCTTCTCTTCTTTGCTGCCTTCAACTTCTTTGTTATTTTCAAATTGTCATTGCTCCCACTCCACCCGACCGCTCCGACAGTCCTTCAAAAGAATTTCTTGACTTATTTTTTGTGTGTGGAGCGGAGCTCTGAACGAAAAACAAAAAGAATGTGTTGTTTCATGTTCCAGGGTATTGGGCTTGTCAACCTGCACTGTGGCTTTTCTGTTGGCCCCCTTCCCTGCTCCTCCCCTCCTGCTCAGTGCATTGAACCGCGCCCCGTCCACTTGCACTGCAAGGCTCACTAGCTGGCTGCTGGAGCGGCTTTGATTTATGTTGCGTCTTCTACGGTTACATTTGGGGGCCCTTTGCATGTCGCCATCAACAGCGGCTCATACGGCCCCCACCCTGAGGCTCGGGAAAATGATTTATTAGCGGTAATTGGTGTCACGGTGCTTTGAAGGAAAGCAAAGGATAGCCTGCCCCTGACCCAGGCCATCCCGCATTTCTCAGACGGCCTCTAACTGCTCTTTTAATTATCTTGATTCCGAACTTATTAAAATTGACAAATGACAGTCGTAGGAAACAGGTTGGCATAGGCCTGGCCGATTCCTGGAACTCCGCGACGGGTTGACAAATCGATGGTGGTGGAAGAAAATAAAAGCCTTTGATTGTAAATTTCACAACCACGCCCGTGCAGCATAAAAACGAAGATTTTTATTTCTCGTTGATCAAATAGAGTAACAACTCTGGGGATCCCCGGTTTAGTGATGGCCTAGGGAAGCCTTGTGCTCCTTCAGGCACATGGTGACTTTGAAGGCCGTATCACAGTCGTTGGAGCCCCGGATTGTCTTGCAGGCATTCACCCCTGAGGTTATCTCGTCCATGCTGCCCTTCATTTGAGGCACGTTCTTCAAGGAGTCGAGCAGGGCGTCGGCATTGAACTGACCGTTGACCATGTGGCCCTGCTTCTCCATTAGGCATTTGGCGTAGCACTTCATGTTGTCCTTGACGTTTTCCTGCATGCCGTTGGCCATGAACTGTTTGAGGTCCTCCTCGGTCACCTGTGTTTCCTTCATACACTGCATCATATAAGCTCGGAAGTCAGGACCACACTAGACATTAACGATTCATATTAGCTTGAGCAAAGAGGATATGAAATCTGCAATGGGCTACCTGGACGAAGGCCAGCAGTATGGCAAGGACAGCACAGAAAAACGATGACTTCATTTCTGAGGTTTGAATTTCGATTTCCAACTGATGGCAGAGCTGAAGCCAGCCGAAACTTTTATACAAACCCCCAGAGGCATTGGAATTTAAAGCAATTTCACTATTAATCGGCTTGCCCAGGCATTTGATTACTCACAAATCCAATTATATTTCCACATATTCAGTACTTTTTGTCGGATTCTAGCCCCAATTGTAATTATGTCAACCCACACAAATGTAGCCCAATTTTCATCAGTTTCATCACCAAACAAGAATTAAAAATAAATAAATCAATTATTTATTTATTTGTGTGCATGTGGCTGGCCGGCCAGCAATTTCTGGCATTCGTCGGACCTGTGGTCTCAATTATTCAGATATTATAGGATTTGGGTGTGGGATCTGAGCTTTGATGCGTCGATTTGTGCACCGCCAAATTAACTGGTCAGTTTTTGTTTATCAGGGCAAACGTGTCGCAAATAGATCGCTGGAATCATTTAATTTATTAGATTAAACAAAATTATTATTAATCCAGATATCTAATCCTACTTTATTTTTTATCGCATTCAAATAATCACAGACATTTCTTTACCACTGCAACGTCACTAATGTCGCAAGCAATCTCCTAAGCAAATGAAGCCAATAATAAATAAAACCTGATTCCCGATTCTTTCTTTTTTTGTGACTCCGTAAATGTGAATAAAATTCTTTATTTTGTTTGCCTTATCAGCCCTCAAAGTCAACACAATCGACACAAGAAAGCTTTTGTGATGCAAATAATCAGGTGGAATTTATACAAAATGATTCATTTATTAGTTTGGTTGTCAGCCCAATTTTAGCAGACAAATCAACGAACGCTTTCCGTTTTTAGATACGCGCAGCCATTATAAAATATCAGTACGATTAGTCGAACGCAGTCGTTCGTTCTATTCCCGGGAAAACTTTTGCAAATGGAGCAGTTCACAAAAAATTCTCCCTACAAGCTGGAAATTATAAAGCAACCGTCCAGGAAATACCATTTCCGTTATCCTAGCGAGAAGGTGCATCGCCG
>JBAMCP010001626.1:0-19667 GCA_037075105.1 Lissocephala sabroskyi
GTGTGTGTGTGTGTGTGTGTGTGTGTATTTTGCTTGATTTGTGTATCATTTGGTCTGTCTGGGCGTCGTTTGTTTGTTTATGCCGCTGTTGCCACTGCCACCTTCATGCCCCGCATTTCGCCTGCCTTGGAAATGACATCACTGACGCTCATCATCATCATCAGCGGTGCTCTCCTCCCCAGCCCACCAAATACGCCCAGCGATGACGACGTTGGCCAGCCAACTCGCCTCTCGTTCTCGTCTCTCTCTTTATGAATTTGCTGGCTTTTTAAGTTGCACTTTGCCGGGGCTCCAAAGCCAAAACGGAATGACAAATTTGAAGGGCCACTCAAACTGGCCGGGCCTGAGGATCAGTCCACCTGCCGTCTCGCTCGCACTTAGCTAATTGCCCGAGGAGGCCGTGGAGTTTATCAAATGGCCATAAGTTATGCCCAGACATGATCCAAATGCCCTTGCTGGGCCGCTCCGGCCTGTTTTACCGCTGGTCTCGAGCATAAATCAACAATGCGGCGCAGTTGCAGTTTCGGGGCTTCCGTGGAAGTGGCAGTTGCAAAAAAAAAAGAAATATGAAAAACTTTTCCTTTTTTTTCCCCCGCTAAATTGAAAACTGTGCTGCCCGCCCTCTTTCCGGAGCTCTTTTTTTGGACAGCCGCCTGTGGCTTTTGTTTGATTTGGGCCAGTGCCGGGGTGGAGGGACCCAGTTTCTAAAGTAAACAACGCAGAAAATGAAACGATGCCGCCGTCGATGTTGCTCCGCTGCTGCTGCACTGCTTCCTCGGTCCCTCGCCCCGCTGTTGATGCTCCCCACACAACCAACCTATTAAAAATGAAACGCGCTGTGTGTCTTTTTGGCCTGAGCAAACACACACACACACACACACACGTCCCAGACAGAAGCAGAGACGCGTTGGCCGTTGCCTCTCCTTTGCCATGCATAATGCATGACCGGCAAGCCTCGTCCTGCCCCCTCGGCCATTGCCATAAAAATAATAAAAACTCACCCGTCACTGGCTGTTAAATGGGCGGCCCATCAAGCGCCGCCAACTTTAAAACGGCGAAATGGCCAACAGCCAACCGCCGTCGATACCAAAAAGTAGTGTCGATAACGATAAACGATTCTTCGTTTGTCAACTTCACGCCAGCGCGGCAGAGGGGAGAAAGAAAAAAGCCTCTCCCAGGTGGTCTGGCTGTCGGGGGAACTTGACTTGAAACTGGGTTAAGGGTTACCAAAAAAACTGAGGACTCAAGGGAATTTTAAGAGACTGTTAAGCTAAAAAGACATTTCAATTTGTCTTTTATTGTAACTTGTTGATTGTTATGGATCATTGTTGCCCTAGAAGTTAATCTTCAACTTCGCATTGGAGAACTTAAGAGTCGCCTCTACTTACATTTGAGGCCATCAAAAGGTTCACTTCTCAATCTTTAAAGCAAAAATAAGGTATAGTTGCCCAGCTGAAAATAAAGTTCCCATTTTGGTAGTCCGATCTCTGCTTGCGCTTCTTCCCTTCCATCTATAGAAAAAGCATTCGATGCGGGAGATTCGCTTGTAAAAATTATAAATATCGGAAAAAAGTTCGACGCAATTCTCAGTCTGTGGGCTCTGGTCAGGGCCGAGGGGGCACGGAGCCGAGGTATTTGTGTATGTGTGGCACGTGCTGCACTTAACACAAAGTAATAAACCTGGCGTGGCACTCGACAAAAGCGCAGCGCGCCAAACGCCAACTTATAAAATATGCAAATGCCAAAAGGCGATGGGTGCTGGGCGATTGGCGCTGGTCGTCGATGGGCGGGCGTCTGGAAAGGCAGGCGGGCAGGGCAGCTGCCCCAGTTTCAGAACAAGTGAAAGCGTCGACGAATGCGAAGCGGCTGTCATAAATTGTTTGCCGATTCCCCTCGACTGCCTGCCTGTCTGTCTGTCTGTCTGGCAAGTTTGATTCTGACAATATGCAACTGGAGTTCTATTTCAATTGGCGTAACCTTTTTGAAATATTAAAAAAAAACTCATTACCTTCGCCCTCGTAATGGGCACACAGTTTCGGTAATGCCAGCAACAATCGATGTATCGATTCGCCTGGGAATTGCGCTCCAAAGCGCGTGTAATGGAGTTCTTGGCACTCCACCAAATAAATGGGGAGAGTGAGGAAAAAACAGCGAATAGAGGAAGGATAGAAAGGAATGTATGAGCGTGGAGAACTTAATTGATTTAAAGATCCACAGAAGGGAAAATAATCTAAAAATGCTAACACACCAACCAAAAGTAATGTATTGTAATATTTAAAATATATTATTATCAGGATCAGGATATTTGGATTTCCATTCCAACCTACGCGGTCTCTTTCTCTTCATTCTACTTAGTCTCAAGAACAGCAGACAAGAACGCACTTGAGTAGTTGGACATAATTTGTGGAGATTTGTAGGCTTCGATTTTAACGACAAATTGTAAGTCTTCTTCTTGAATAGTTAACTCCGATATATTGGCCTCTTCCTTTCCCGTCTCTTCCTTTTATCTTCTGTGCGATCTTTTGTGGCCGGCGATAAAGGCATTCAAGGAAATTCGCTACGCTTGCTTTATCTGTGTTTTTTCTTCAAGTTCAATTGGACAGAATTGCTCTCTCGCTTTTGCTATATCTTAACTGTTATAGTATCTGGGCTGGCATTGTTATTGTTTACGAGAATGGGGGCAGCAATCGACCTACAACGGCGAGCAACAGTTTGCCCGCCAGACCAAAGTCCAAAAACAAATTTCGAGTTTTTTTCCTCGCTTTTTTTTTCTTATTTCTGTCTGTGGGGCGGGTGGGTTACGAAAAATGCTTACACTGCGTGCTGAAATTGTGTGTTTATTTAGGATAAAACCCCCTCAACACAAAACAGTCAATGGGCGGACTCAAAGGCAGCGGCCAAGGCGTTGGCGTCTGTTGCACTCGCCAGGCAATCGACTGGTGGGTGTGTCCTGCTGTCGAAAGGCCGGCTCAATGGGCTGGTCGATTTGACAGGCGGTTCGACAGAGAAAAAGAAACGAACAAAAATCCCACGAAATCCGAAATAAAATTTTGTCCCATTTTCTTTCGCTTTTCTTTTGGGGTTCGGAAGGAATTTTCGTTGTTGCCGCTGCCATTGCAAGTAAGGCTAATTAATAGGCAGTAAATACAAGAACAACAACAAAAGCAGCACAGCCCAGCCCGGTAACCAGGGGCGTCCGGGGGATTCTTGTCGGGCCCATAAATCAGCAGAGTGGAAAAAAAATACAAAAGAAAAATCCGCTAAAAGAAATCACAGTAATTAATTAATCTGTGTGTTTGTGAGAGCCCAGGGCCTCAGAAATTAATTGCCGCTGAGTGGGCCCACCCGCACCCAAGGGAAATTGTAGGACGGCCCCCCAAACCCCACGATGAATTTTGCGCCTGTCATTTTGTCTGAGGAAGGTTCTCGCCAGCCCGCCTGGCTCAATGTCATTTAAATTATGAGTTGCTGGCCGAATTCTGCCTCATCGCCTCCCAGAAACACCTACGCGAGGCGGGCAGATGGTCAGGTGCCCAGATCACCTCGCATATGTTGGCTGGCTCTCATGTGTGCCGACCATGAAAATCTGACACGCATAAAATTTACAGCCAACACAGCGGCTGTGGCTCATAAAACCAGCAGCCCGCCAGCCAACTATGCCCGTATGTATATATAGGCAAACTGTGGGAAGACCGAAAGAGCGAAAGAAAAATGAAGTGGTAACGGCGACGGGCAGCGGAAACGGAAACGACGTAAACGGAAACGCATGTCCATCTTGTTAGACCAGAAACTATGAAGACTCCGCAGGGCACACAAGAGCACTTGGCCAGACGCAAAGAGAGAGAGAGAAAGAAGGGTAATATGATTAGGTCGGCGGAAATGGAAACAAAAGTTGCCGTGTGGAGTTGCTCGTCTGGCCGAAATAAGCCGACATGACAAGCACACAGACCAGCTGCACAGACTCGGGAAAATCTCCCAAGGAGGAACGCGGGGAAGTTTGTTCCATGCAATAAATTTCATGTGTATCGCTGGGCTTTCAAAAAACAAGCCTAGACAGTTTACATATGAGGAGAAATGCACTTGGGCAGTTGGGCAGAATTTGTGGTGGTTTTTATTCTTTGCATTTAAGCAGACTTCCAAGCTTCGTGTAGATAAGCAGGAAACACAAAGGCAGTTCACGGAAAATCAGAAGAGTAACATTTTTAAAGAGCAGTTGGGGAGTTTTTAATGATCTATATAACTGATCCATATATTATGATAAAGCTGTTTCCTGTTCGGTTTTTTGGAAAACCCTGAAAACCTGAGTTCCCAATTCGAAATTGCGAATCTTCCAGCTTTTTCCATTGCGGTTTGTCAGGCTGCCTGTCTCGTGGGCAGTCACGGGCTTGCACTTAAGCAGTTGGGCAGAATTTCTGGTGGTTTTTATTCAAAATCAACTAAACGCAAATGCATTTGGGCAGACTTCCAAGCTTCTTGTAGATGAGCAGAAACACAAAGGCAGTTCACCCAAAATCAGGAGAGTTGGAATTTTAAAGAACAGTTGGGGAGTTTTTAAAGATCTGCGATCTGATCTATAAAATAATCTCTTAAATTTAAATATCCTATTCGAGTTTTACAATAAAGCAAGACTCAAAGGTCTTCTACCTTGTTCCGCTTTTTGGAAAACCCTGAAAACCTGAGTTTCCAATTCGAAATTGATAATCCTCCAGGTTTTTCCACTGCGGTTTTTCGGGCTGCCTGTCTCGTGGGCAGTCACCGGCTGACTGTCGACTGCCTGTTGTCTATGAAAAATACCCTATTTGGCAAATGTGATCCCGCACATGTGGCCAAGGCAGACGGCAGGCGGCAACGGCCTGAGCTTTAAATCCCTTTTATTTCCAAGGCCCCGCTGCGATGGGTTGGCAAGAAGGGGGAGCGTCTAGGTGGAAGTGGCTGGGCCTGATGTCCTGGCTGCTCAACGACTGTCGGGCTCTTCTTATTTCGCTGTTTCTTGCCAGTTGAATTGCCATTTGCGTTGTACTCTCCATGGAGCAGCAAATGGCTATGAAAATGGCACAAGGAATGGGGAATACCAAAGTAATATGAGCCAGCCCAGCGAACAAGCACGCTTCTCTCTATGAATGTGTGTGTATGTGTGGTGTGTGTGTGGTGTGTGAGACGGCTCGTTTGGAAGTCAATTTGCCGGCTTTTCGGGGATTGTCGGCCATCGTCTAATGCGATTTGAAGACGGCTTCAATGACGGCTATTGGCAAATCCCCACAGACAGATCATTACAAAGGCATAGAAAATCTTCGAAACCGAAACTATGAAATCCAACCAACCGCTCTATTCAAGGGTATTTCATGTTCGTCTTGCACTTTCCCCCAGACACTGGTTGGCGCCACGGCTGTCGCATAAAAATAGAACAAACCCACCGGCCTCCAGCCCAGCTCTCTGGGTTCTTTTTTGTTTGGAGTGCAGTTTGCGGTTGCCGTTGCGGTTGCCATGAACTGACCTCGTCCTTCTGTCACCATCAGCCCCCCTATTGCTGGCTGGTTGGCGCTTTCATCTTTTATCTTTAGCGGCTGGTCGGCTCGTCGGTTCGTCTGGCGTAAAGGCTTAAAATCTTACCCAGTTTAGAGGATATCCCGACCGGGCAAGCCGTTTAGCTAAGCGAAATGTTGACGGTGACGTTTGCTACTTTTGCCTTTCGTAATATGAGCAACGTTTTTTTTTTTCGCCACCGCTGTTCGCAACAAATTGCTGTAAGCTGTGAAACTAATCCTGCCATCCACCCGCCCCCTGCTGTTTTGTTTGACTGCGCCAAGGAAGGGGAACTACTTTGGCGGATTACTTGCGGATATTTTTGTATTCTGCCCGCTCAAGTGGTTGACTCCGTCGTTCAGTCAACAAGGCACGTCGGCCAAGGGCCGGGGAACCGTGGGGCATTCCTGGTTATATTTAGTTGGGTTATAGCGTGCAGTGTGCCCTGGACGGCTGGCTCATTAGCCATAATTTGACCTGAGCAATAAGAAGTTGCGGCCCCGAAAAAGAAACCATATCAAAAAGAGGCGGACCCTTTAAGTTGCATGCCTCTAATTGACGCAAAGCCACACGAGAAATCCAGGCCGGGGCCACGTCACCAATGCCCCGTCCCTTCCCTGAAAAGCTGTTTTATTTCGTAATTCACTTACCTACTCATCAGGGACCCTTGAGAACTGGCTGCTTGGATTGTTTGTAGCTTTTTTGCGCTTTTTATGAGAACTCGAAGGGAGTTAACTCAGCTTGGCCACATCGTTCGCGGGCGGGTCACAAAGCGTTTTAATTACTGCAAATCAAAATAGAAATAAAATTACAAATCTATAAATATTTATTTAATGGCAATAAAAAAATAAATTAATGCCCCTTGGCTTCTTAAAAATTAATGTTCCAATTTTGCAAGTCTTAAAAAAAATAAAATCAATTACTTTTTACACATTTGTCTTATTTGTCCCTCCAGTTCTCTCTGTTTTTTCTATCCATCTTTTTATAAGTTACCAAATGGTGCTAAATTAAAAACCTATAATTTCGTCAGCAAATAGCGAAGGTTGAGTGGAGAATTTTATTGGTTATCTATTATTCACGGGCGATGCTTGAAAGTGGCGTTGAAAAAGGAAAGCAGAGGAACCAAATAGCTCAACTTTTATTTTATTATTTCTTGACTTATTTATTTAACTGCCTGGCTGATCATCGTCAACTTCTCATCTCTGTAGGTTGATTTCTTTATTTGCTATTCCAATCCCATAAAACCGCAGACGTTTAGGAGAAAATTTATAACCCACATTTTGTTTTTTTATTTTATTGGCTCTTTCGCGAATTATACAAGTATAGTTTCTTATCGAGTGTAAACTGATCAACGGAGCAATTTGCTTAAAGCCGATTCAATTTAAATAAACTTTTTCTAACTGAACGAATCTTTTGTTTGAATATAAACGATATTTTCTTTTAGGCAACATCCTTTTATGAGGTTTAATTGAGTTCTTAATAATTCAATTAAAATTTAGAAGTAATATAATTTTTACAGTTAAGCTTTATTTGCATATAAACAGTGCGTCATATAATCGGTTAATGCTCTATGTATTTATTTATTGCCTTCATGTTTGAAACTTCCTATGATTACCGATATTCACATTCTTTTATTTTATTTATTTTAATTGTATCTTAGAATCAAATTCTTAAGCACAATGTGTATAAAGCCAGAGCAACAAAACCCTTCAGACAATTCATTCATTCATTCTTCTATCCATTTGAATTTCTTGCCTTATTTTATTTAAATCTGCTTCCAGTTCTTTCTATGTATTCCCATGGCTCCGTCAAGAGCAATTGCGAGGCAGTCAATCGTTTGAAAGTTTCAACTTGACTCTTTTTTAAAAAAGAATATATTTCTTTATATTGTTAGGGCATCGATCATTTATCTGCTGGCTGTTGCCACTGACATATCACCTTTCATTTTGGCCAATCAGAGTTCGCAGTGATTTGGTTAAGGACTTTTCGAATTGAAAGTCCAACTTTCTTTTTTCTACTCCCCGTCATCGACTGAATGTCAGCAAACTAGCGTACCTGGCTAAAAGTTTTCCAATCCATACCCACAAACCAAAAAAAAAATAGAGTGGGCGGTAAAACATGTTGGCAGATGTAAAAAGCAGATGTTTTTCTATTCGTTGTTTTATCAGTTGGAGGTCTGTTGTCGCCACGGTTCGAGTTTCCTATCAACAACAGGTCGATGCGGTCTCTGTGTGTGTGGGTGTGTGTGTGTGTGTGTCATGGCTTATCAAGTGGCGTCTCTGACGTCGTTGTGATTGAATGCGTCGCCTGGGACCATAAACACGGTGCTCAGTGGGGGACAGGCCGAGCGGAAGTGAGCGGGCGTTGGGGGGGTGGGTGGTCCAAACTGTTGCTGGCCCAGAAAACTGCTCACGCTCACCTCGCCTAGCCGTTGCCGCCAGCCAGCCAACCGCACGATGACAGGGCCGAGTTATCGCTGTTTATTTGTGACCAGAACGTTACCCCAGCCCCCAGTGCCCAGACTTTCTCAGTACTTTCATTTTCGCTTTCACTTTGTGCATTTCCGTGAAGCGGAAATTCGCGTAAATTGCCGGCATGTCCAGGGAGCAGCTGCCAACTCACCCACCCAAATGCGCCCACAATGGCGTGCGTGCCGGAAGTGGATGCAAGTCCAGGAACAAGTGCCAAATGCCGGAAGCTCATAGCCTCATTGGACGGCAACAACAGCAACAACAATAAATTGAAACAAATCTTATTTAAGATTCATTGCAAAATAATGGAAACCAAAGAGCCCCAGAAAACTTTGCGGAGGCCGCTTTGCGTTAATGAAATGAACCACCAAAAAAGACACAAAAGAAAATAAACCTAAAGCGGATTATAAGTTCCCGAGTGCCGCGTGGATTAAAAGACTTTAATAAATCTGCGATCAGTTGAAATCGGATAAAAAATGCTTGAGAAAAAGGGCAACAAAATGGAAGCCATTGGGTAGTTGGGAAGATGGTGAGAATATGGAAGAAGTTATTGCGACGGGGCTAATGTTGATTGGATTTATTATTAAATCATTCCCAAAGGTTTTAATTTGATTGCTCTATAAGTAATTGACACAATTTCCAGCTCCAGCCGGGGATTCCAAGATGTTCTCAATCGAAAAAAGTCAGCCAAGCGGCTGAGGCGCTGAAAAGTTCCCTTGGTCGGGAAGAATATTTCAAGAGCCAAGATGAATTAAAAGAAATTATACAGAACTGTCCTTGGATCTTTATTTTATCTCGAGTTCAAGACTCAGGGAATTTAAGCCCAGTTTAGGGAAGCGGAGTAGACAGAATGAAAAATGTAACACTAATTTTCGTATTCAAAATATTCTGTCTCTCAATCTAATGTAATTTTCTCCCCCTCATTGTAATTTGGTATTCTCTGTGGTCGTGTTGATATTCATTTCCATTTGCTGGATTTCCCCGCAGGTTACAGCGAAATTTCATTTAATTTCTCTTCACTGAACGCGGAGAGAGAGCGCCGCATTTATTTCATGTTATGCGACTAATAAACCCCGAATCCAATCAAATTCCCAACCCCTACGTCGCCCTCGAAATATCCATTCACTTAACTTTGCCCTACGAAAATGATAAAGCGATTGAGGCTCGCGCCTGAGCTCAGGGGGGAACCCGGCAATGGCCCGCAGTCATGCAACTTGGGGAACGTGTTGAAATTTCATTTTGGCTCCTTCGGCTTCGACGCCTCCTGGCCGTGGTCCTCCACTCCTTCTACTTTCACTTTTGCTTTCTATGTTTTTTTTTTTTTATGTTTCTATTTCTGTTTTTGTGTTTATGTTTATGGCCCTGGGGTTGCGTGCTAATTGGCCACGTGATGGCGACAAATTGAAGTGCCAGTCGACCCACCGTTAGGGGCTGGAAAACCAAGCGAAAATGCTTTCAAATCGAATTGAATTTTGGCGATTCATTTGCATTATATTTCAGACTATAAAAAAAAACGCTACAAAAAGTGCTTAACATTAAAGGCTCTGGGTTATTTCATTGGATTGCTGTGCTCTTAGCTCGTTTTTCTATATACTTTTTAATGGTCGGAGTTCTATTTTTCAAGCTGTTGGTATTCTTGGGCTGGAAGGTCTATTTAATAATTTCCTAAGTCACTAACTTTCTCTTCCTTGATTGGTCTTGTCTTCAAGCTTTTCTTCTTTCTCTCAATCTCTTCTTCAGCTTTTCTTTCTATCTCCACAATCCTCTCTCTCTTGTTTTGACTCTTCGTCTTTTCCAAATTCTTTCTTAAATTCTCTCCCTCGCTTCCCGCTGATCTTTCTAACCTTCTCCAAGTTTTTCTAATTCTTCTGCTCTCCCTCCTTTAATTCTCTTCATCTTTGGTCTTTTTGATATTAGCAGTGCCGTCGCGGACTTCAAGTTTCCATTTTAAAAGTGCTGCCTTCTCCTTGACAGACTTGCTATTCGGATTCTTCTCGAAGTCCTCAATGCTCTCTTCCAATGCCTGCATGAAGCCAATTTTCTCATTCCCATCCCTGGCCGGGTTTCCATTAGCCGCCTCAGCCACTTCGGCCTCCTCGGCTATGTCCTCTTTCGGCGACTCGTCCTCCTTCACGGACTCCTTGCCCACTTCCTGTGGCTCGATCTGCTCTTCAACGCTGCTTATTTCCAACTGCTCTTCTTTAGGCTTGGCCTGTTGAGGAGCATCGCCAGCTGGCTCCTTGACAGCCCGGCAACGTACAGGCTGGCGGTAGACCTGGGCGGCTGCCTCCCGCATCCTGGACTCGAGCTGGGCGCACTGCAGCTTCACATGCGAAGTCCTGAAGGACGACGGACCCCCGCCCGATTTGGGCTTGGGGGCGATCGCCGGCTTCGGCTTCAAGTCGGCTGAGCCTTCCGGCTGCTCTCGGGCTTTATTTTCAGCCAGTTGGTCGGGCTTAGGCTGGGGCTTGGACATTTCGATTGGCCTGTTCTTGTTTGACTGGCCAAGGAGCCGGAGTTGCGGCTTTTATACCCTGAGTTTGGCTGAAAATTGTTAATCAGCCGCCAGCTCATAGCTTGTACAAATGGATTAGAAACAATTGAGGCACTTAGGTGGGCGGCCCGGCAGCTGTTTTTCTATCGGCCAGGCAATTGGACGAACCCAGAAGGGAGGGGCGGTGGGAACCTGTCGTCTACTTTGTACCTTTGGGGCTTTGGGCGAGAATTATATTTCATTTTCCATAATTTCGACATTTGTATAAAATTCGCATATTTCCTGGCAACGCTTTTTTGGCCCGCCCGCTGCCAGGCGCCCCCAGAGGACTTTGCTCGTTTCGGTCGGTCTGTCGGTCTGTCTGTCTGTGTGATGGTATCATCAAGGGCTTTACGGTAAAATGGCAGCAATGCTGGCATAATAAAATTAATTAAAATTCAATAAATTTGCCACACAAACGAAACATTCAAATGGATGTGATGAGGCGTGGCCCCCATCGCCTCCGGCAGGCCAGGCAATTTTGCTGGGGCGGTCGGTCGATTGTCTGGCTGCCTGCCTGTCGGTTGGGCAATTTTCAACGCCTTTTCGGCTCGTCTACTTCGCCTCCCGTCTGCTCATTCCCCTCCCGGAATTTTGGCAGTCGTCGTTATGGAGGCTGTTGATGGGTCGTTGGGTTGTTGGGTTGCCAAGGAGAAGGGTGCGTTTAACTTCTGTTAAATAGGAAAATTTGTTGAGCCAGTTGGAGTCCTTTGGGTGGGTTGATTTCTTGATGGCCCAGAAAGTCATTTTGGAATCTTCATTAGCACGCAAAATGAACCGATCAAAACGACCGCTGAGATTTTAATGGCCCAACTCTTCGTTTTTGATGTACATCCCAATTTCGTGAGCTTTAGCATTCAATTATTTTCTTTGAATACCTTAAATCTTATTTCGAAGCGTTTCGCTCGCCCGCGCAAACACGAAAATCATGCA
This sequence comes from Lissocephala sabroskyi, assembly GCA_037075105.1. Taxonomy (NCBI): domain Eukaryota; kingdom Metazoa; phylum Arthropoda; class Insecta; order Diptera; family Drosophilidae; genus Lissocephala; species Lissocephala sabroskyi. The sequence continues at coordinate 11,461 of JBAMCP010001626.1, forward strand.
AATCATCAATGCAGCGCGATATGAAGATCCAAAATCGCTGGGATGCTGGGAATGTTGGCGTGACGTGGCATGGCCTGCTGACGACGTAGAACACACATTCCACTTCTTGCCGACGAATCTATTTCACATTTGTAAACAAAACACTTGAATAGTCGATAAAATAAACAAACGAGAACAGCAGCACAGAAAAAAAAAATGCGAATTGCAAACAGAATTGAAAGTGCAGTACAGAAAGAAGGCACCGCAGGGGGGAAGGACACGGAGGAAGTACAGTCACCATCCATCAGAAAATGAGAGCAAATATGTTAGCGAGTTGGCAAGCCTGAAACTCCGACAGTCACGAAGTTCCGAGGAGGGGGGAGGGAGAAAAAAAAGAAAGGAAAAACTGCCGACGGAAATTGAAAAGAGGCTTTTCCCGCTGGGGGTTGGCCGAGTAGGGAGGATGCGTATGGGGGCCTGGGTGGGTTGCCTGTCTGCTTATCAGCAATTCAGAAAAAATTGCCACAAAAGCAGAAAATCTTTTCATATTCCCAAATCGCCTTGGCCCCTTGCAATCGCCGGGGTCCTTTAGTCCAAATTTCCGGCAAGACTTTTGGGCCAAGCAAACTGATTCTCATTACTAATTTTCGGGGCGGGCTGCACTCAAGCCAAAGTCCTGGCCAGAATCAAACCGCCCACACATAACATGCAGAGGCGGTTGCGGTTGAAATAACAAACAGGGAAACTAAGTTAAAAAAGTATGAACACAAAAAAAAAAAGAAATGAAATATCAAAAAACAAAAAACTTTTGACGGCAACAACCACAAAACCGTCGACCACAAGTGGGTGAGTTGGTTTTTCGGTTTCGTGGGTGGGCCAGTGGTTTTTGTAGTTCTTCTTTTTTTGGTTTTAATACCACTTTTTGCTCTTCTACCACTTTCCTTTTTTGTGGCAACAGTTGTCAAAATATGACCAGCTGGCCCGGGAGCCTGACCTCGGCGGGCCCAAAGAGAATTTCTCAAAGGAAATCGAAGGTCGAACTGAGCATAAAGGCGATTAGTTGGCAGAATGAATTCTGTCTATGAAAGAGCGGGAAATCGGGATTTATAATAAATCAGGGACAACAGAAATCATAAGAAATATTTAAGAGTGGAAAACCCAAAGAGAAAAGTAAAGTAGAAGGGATTTTTGGTTTTTCTTTCTATAAAAACCCAATGAGTGGGTAGTAAAGATAAGTCAGCAAATCAAAGCCCGACAAAAGCCTTTTAAAACTAACAGAAACTAACTATCATTTAAATAATTAAATTACTTGTTGTCCATACAAAATCAACGAGATATCCAAATGCTTCAGTTTTCGATCCGCTAAATCCAAGCGAGTAAAAACTCCTCAGACTTTAGCCGTGATTATTTAATCAATGAAATTAAAGTCACTGCTTATCAAACGGGCGGTTTTTCTTTCAACAAGAAGCCAATCAATCCAGAGAACAGCAAATCCTGGGAGTTAAGGGATCAAAAGTAACGAATTTGTCAATCAAAATCAAACGAAAGTTTTTAAGCTATGGGAAATTTAAAACCTTAAACTTCATAGACTTTCTTTACCAAACTGAAACGGCTCCAACGTAAGCAAAATAATTTCTTTAAATAGAAAACCCTCTAGCAAGTATTTTAAGATTGCTTTCTTCCATTTGGACCAACTCGAAAGTTGGGCCATTTAATTGTGATTTGAGCTTCTGATTTTCATCAACTACATTTTTGGCTTGGCTTTTCCATGTCATCATCATAATTTTTCCACATTGTTATCCTGCTCGCTTCTCTCGTTTTCATTCACCAAGCCGTCCCCCCAGAGCAGGCGCCCTCGACAATCACAGAAAATTTCATTTTAATTTTGTTTACCACCGCTGCATTGAGAGGAAGGAAAGCGCGACGACTCGCTGCTTGTTGCTCGACGCGACCGACTGTCTGTCTGTCTGTTGGTGTGCCTGTGCCCTGTTTACCTTCATATCTGTTACATTTGTATAATTAATCATATTTTATGCGCCCAGCTGCCGCATTATCGTTGTCAGTTGCGAGAGGGTCCGCCTGTCTGTGTCCCTGCCGCCCGCCTGCTGCTGCCTTTCGAGCTTTACATGTTGTCATTTATTTATTGCATTAAGATAACGGCAAATAGCGGTAATGGCAAAAGCTAACGGCCACAGAAATTGCCTTCAAAATGCGTTAAATTAATTAACCCCACAAGACCCACAGCCCTGCTGCCATCCCCGGATCGATTCGAGCAACGCGAACACAGCAAATTGGCCAGCCACCTGACTGGCCCACATGCGTGGGCCACGGGCACTTGTGGCGCTCGGCTGACCCTGGGCTGTCATTCGTCTTGAGAGCATCAAATTCGCCTAGATGCTTTTGTTTCTTTGCTGAGTTTTGTTGTCTCCAGCCAGCCATAGAGGCCACCACAAGAACGATGATGATGGCTTTTGTTTGTTCTCGGTTTCATTGTGGGTTTTGTTTGATCCTGTCAAGTTGACTGCGGTTAAAAACTAAATTGAAGACAATGAAGGCACGGGGCCGACGAAGGCCGATTTTGGAGCAATTAAAACGTGGAGAAAAAAAAAGAAAATATCAAGTATACGCGACGTAAGCACACGCATACCCGCCGACCCTGGAGAAGTTGATGGAAAATTAATTAAAAATTTATGAGCACGCCGTGTCTGGCAAAAAGAACACAGAGCACAAGTGGAATTTCTAATCCCTCGACAGCACAAAGCAGCCCCCGAAAAAACACACGCTGCCGAGATCTCCTGGAACATTTTAATGTGTCTGGTGAAGCCACCACAGCCACTGGGCCGTGGGAGCCTAAATTCTGATGACTGTTTGGTGGCACAGGCAGCCTAAAAGGCGGCTTTAAAAATCCCCCGCAGTCGGTGTCGCGGCACGCGGATGCTGACATATTTTTGGGCTTTGCCGCCCCTTAAACTTTTTCGAAAGTCCCGAACGCCCCCGCCCGCCGCTCCTTCATTGGGTGGACGTGTGGGCGGGAGGCTGAAAAATTCATAGCCGTGTATTTTTCGGTAGAAGAAAGAGCGCCGGAGAGTTTGGCAAACTTTCGCGTGCAACAGCCCACAAAACAAACAGCGCCTCCTCGTCCTGCCAGGCCCACCCACAGGTGCTAGGGGGTGGCAGCGGGCAGGCGGCTTTCTCGCCCTGGGGCACCGGGCAATTTTCAGTTTGAATATTTTAGCTGCTAATTAAAATGTATTCGTGGTAAGCGTGGGCAAAAGTAGCTCCAGTCCGGGGCATTAAAAGTTCAAGAGCTCGAGGAAGTTCGCTTGCGGGGAAGCGGAACGCTGAGCTTCTTTCAATCTTCTCGCTTCGCTAAGGGTTTCATCAAATGTAATTGCATGTGAGATTTCCATCCTGATAGCAATGAAAACGGGCTGCCGGTTACCAATTCCATTTGCCAATCACTCCTCTCACTCAACTATGAGGGGACCTACTACAGGGCCCGTTGCCGTCTCGGTCTCGATTACATTACATAACAACCAACGGAAATGCGCAGTCATATTGAATTTGCTTTGACAAAACGTCTCAGGAAGTGAGTCAAGATAACACAAGGAGAAGCACTTCGAGGGGACCACGCTCGCCCAAGCAAAAGTAACAAGTGGCTAGCGGATGAGGACGACGAACGACGACAACGGCGACTACAACCACTACGACCAAAATCATGATTATGATTATGATGATGATGATGAAAATTCTACGGGACAGGCCAATTGTGAAGTTGCCTTATGAAAAAAGAAATAGAAGGGAACTCGCCACACAGATAGCCAGGGGAGATTGGGGGAGAAGTTGCTGGCAAATTGAAATTATGATGATGTTGGCATGTGAAAGCAACGAGGGGCCGCCCGCCCACAAAAGGAAACCCAAAAGAAAGTCTCAGGAATTTTCAAATTAAGTTCAACTGGTTGATCAACCAAAAGAATATTCAATTCACTCCAAATTATGATTAACGAGTAAATTAAATAAACAAAAGATTTGAAAGACACCAGAAAAACTCACGAGAAGAACGAGAACCAAAACTGCGAGAAGTCTAAATTCCTTCTCGTTATTTGTTTCGATTAAGCGAGATGCTGAGGCGGTTTTACCAACGAGTTATTTCTTCTTAGTTCAAGTTTCTTTAAGGATCAACTCGGCTGCCACTTAAGCTTAGAAAAGTTCTTTACTCAAACAAATCAACGAGAATATGCGAAATATTTTCTAATTGAGCGATCAAAGCAGCGAATAAATCAAAGGGCCAACGAGTAAATTGACACATAAAAGAGCAAGAAATCAGAGAGCAAAACGGCGGGTTGTGCAAACGAGACGCAGCTGGAAAAAACTTTTACTTTAGTCGTCCATTTCGACCAGACCCAATAAATTTCAACTTTTGTCGGAGCAAAACTTTCAACGAGTAACGAATTTTCTCGTTCCAACAAATTGCCCGCCTAACTTGCCGCTGCCGACGCCGCCGCCGCCAACAATGCAAATTGAATTCAACAAGCAACAAAAAAAGGCACCACAAGTTTCCATCCAACTCGACTTTGCCGAAAATACGGCAAGGAGCGGCGCGGGTTGCAGGCAAAAATTCTCACCACCAACTAAATTAACAACAAGTGCATTTGAGGTAAGAATGCCGCGACCACCACCCAGCCAGCCTCTTTGTGTCGCTCTATTTACTTTTGTAGATTGTTGTGGCTTCCAGGGGCGGCATAATTAAGTGGCAGTAGCCGTCGAGATGGCAACTTGTCGCCTATCAGGAGGCAGCCCGCCGCCTGCCGCCCGCTTTGTTCAGCCAGCGACACTCGCACATTTCAAGGTAAACATTGTGAATTTTGCATATCAAACGCCAACGTCAGACAAATAGACAGACAAAAGTCAGCCAACTGAAGAGATGCAAAGATGGAAAAAAAACACCGCCCAGCCAGCCAGCGAGCACGAGCAAGGAAAATTAGAAAAACTCATTTTCCCATGAAGAAAACACGAAGCGAGCAGCTCGCCAGCCAACCAGCCAACCAGCTCGCCTGCTGATGCCTTCAACGTTTCGGATGGCAGGTGAAACAACAATCGACCCACGGACTGACCAGCTAGCCACCCAAAAAAACGAAAAAAAATACAACAAAGAATGCAGTCAAACGCTCAGAGCCCCTGCACGCGCCCTCCCACCCACTCGGGGCGGCCCCTCCGCGCCGCCAATGCCCTACAATTTCTAATTGTGTAATTAATGTGGCGCACCACATGCTCAATGGCTCTGGCTTGGTTCTCTATGTGCTCTTCCAGCGTTTGGCTTTCTCACACACACGCAGGCAGCACCCCCAGCGACCCGCCCGGCTGTCTCGCTGCCTCGGCCAACCATTTGCACAGGCATTCACTTTGGATAAATAAAATGCAATGCCGTTAATTAAAATGCAACACAAGCGTGGCCAGCGTCCTTGAGATGGCCATGCCCATAGCGCAAATGAAAAGACGACGGGGCCGAGGGCGTGCGGGGCATCGACAGCTGCCATTTGGGTTACTTTTTGGTGCGTTCTCGGCGGCCCCCTGCTGCGTGTGTGCTTGTCGGGATTTTTTAAATGGCATTTTCATTATGCGATGTGATTTGCAGTCTGCAATCAAAGGAGAAGCCGCGTAATGCGTTCCGCACGTCTGCAGGGGGCCCGGGGGTTCGGTCATCTGAAGATTTTTAATTCCATTTTGGTGGACGCTAGCCGAGAGTCAAGGGTCTTTCTAGTGCCAATGAAATTGGCGAAAGCCAGTCCAGCCCCATTAAACTTGAAGGTCCTTCAGGGAGGTGAAGCAAACACAACAAAAAAGCCATCACTAGGTCTTAAGACCTGACAACTTTATGGTTCTATCAACACTAAGAAAGTCAAAGAAAGTCTGGCAATTTTAAGGAACAGCAATCTGAGAAAGTTAAGGTCTCCTAATATTGAAATACTTAAGAAAGAAACCAAATCTTTCCGAAGCTTATTTTTCATTGACCAGAATTTTGGTTCAAACTCGAAAAATCTGGTTATCTGTTTACTCTAAACCGCTTTGGTTTTTGCTTTTAAACAAATCTGGGAATACTGCTTGTTTATAGGCAAATCTCTAGAGGATCTAATTAATTAATCTGTTGTAATTTTTTTTAAATTTGCCAGAGAATTTGTAGTAATTTTTCGATTTTCTTTTTATTTTCAGAAAACAAATGTAATTTGTGCAAAGTCCAAGTATAAGGTAAGTCGGAGATCTTTTTACATTTAGTATTATTTAAAAAGCCCCTTAAAAACTATCTATAAGGTCGAAAAATCTCAGTAAAACAATAAGCAACAAATTTAAATTAGGAATGAAAATTTACCCTCCGCTCAAACAGATCTCCAACCTCAAGGAACCCTTGGCACATTTTAACTGCCTACCAAAATATTTTCTTACAGGAAGGGAAGAAACAATTGTAATTACCCTTTTTGAGTTAATATTCTTATAGGGTAATGGAATTTTTTGATAAAACCGTTTTTAGATATTTCCTCAGGCCCCCCTCGACCTTTAAACGAGCAACGAGACCAAATTGCGCGTCTGTATCCCATTTACACTTAAATAAACGGTTGCTGAAAGATACATCAGATTTTTACCCTTCGATTTACCCTACTTAGCCTAAGAGGAAATAAGTTCTTTTACCCCCCGCACATTTCCATGCTACACTCGATCTGCCCCGCATGATGACTCCTAATTCCTACGGTTTTTGGTTTCCCACGAAAAATTGTTCTCGTTATTATTTTCCCTTAATACTTTTATACCCTTAAACGTTTCGGGGTACAGGGTAAATTAAGAAGCGTTTACCGTTGGGGTTCCGGCGTGAAAATTCCGGATTTGCTTTTATTTGTATTATTTTAATTTTAAATATTTTTTCCCCCGCTTTTCATGTGTTTACAGTCGCGGTTGCTAATTTATTTGAAAAGCCATTTGTTACCTTTGGCGCTGTTTACATGTCTCTTCTTCGTACACACAGACGGACAGACAGACAGACACACACACAGAGCTTTCCACCAACCAATCTTTCCAAATTACTCGATACACACGAATGGTTAATTTTGGTTTCGTGTTTTGTTTGCTTTTTTTATTGCTCAAAATTTAGACATTTTCGGACACAAAATTGACCGTTGAGATTTCCGAAATACCCCGCAAATGGTAAATTAAAGGGCATTACGATAATTGAAAGAGCCTGGGTGGGGAAATCTGCCCGAATGGCTCTTTGTGTTCTCTGGGATTCGCGCTACTTGGAAAATTACAAAACTGAGGCAATTGAAAATTCTTTTTCGTAATTTCTAGTTTCTGTTTTCTTCTTTCTGGGTGAAGGAAAATTACTCAAAATTGACGATTAAAGCTTATGAAATTCGGGAAATCCACTAAATTACAAATTTAGATGGGAATTTCTAAGAGGCGAATTGAGGTGTGTATTGGGAATTTCCAGAGACTTCTATAGAAACTTATACGTTGTAAACGCGTTGGGGTTCTTGAGAAAATAGTTGATTTCTTTTTTAAGTGCAAATTCAATAAGAAAGTTTAGAGATTCTTAAATTAAATATATCATTTGAATATGAAATTTTTCTTCAAACTTAAACAAAAAAAGAGCCTATCTAAAATGGTTAGAGTCCCTAAGTTCTCTAATTTAAAATCTTCTCTTTAATTCCCGATTTTGAGAGCAACTTTCCTGCTCGAACTTCCTTTGAACTAATTTTCTTAAATTGTTTGTGGATTATATTTTGAGCTGTTTAAATGGAAACCTCATTTGTTTTTCCGCAGGCATTTGGCATGGCCAATTAACCACCCGTCAAGACCTCTAAGTAAATAGGTTTCTGGTGACCGGAATAGCCAAAAAATTTCAGATAGCAGGGGGCCGCTGGGCACCTGCTGGAATCTCGGGGCATACAGGATGGGAAGGTCTATTAAATTGTAGTTATTTGAAATATAATGTGCCGATTTCTCTGCTGCTTTGTATATACAAGACGACAGACTGACCAACCGACCGGCCGATTGACCTCCCTGGCTGTTGCCTTCCCGCCAATCGACTTATTTACTTTCAGCGGCGGGGGAAAATTTATCTCGATATTTTTAGTGTGTTGTCGGTTCGGGAAAATCGGAAAATGCCTCCAGTGCACGCTAAACCGAACACCCCCTCGCACACACACACACACACACACACCCGCACATGCTGGGCTGGG
>JBAMCP010001627.1:0-19641 GCA_037075105.1 Lissocephala sabroskyi
TCCTGGGGCGAGGAATGCGCCTCCAATCGTCCTGGCGTCTATACAAATATCCTCGAGATACGCAACTGGGCGTTGGGCGTCATTAACGATTTCTCGTAAGGGAAGTCGAATAAAGTTAACTAAGAAATTAATTAATTAACTAATTAAGTTGAATTCTGAATTTCGGCTGATCGCCGAGGAAGCTGAGGTGGCGGAAGCTTGGGCTGTTGGCCGCTAGAGGGCGCTTTGATCAGGGCTGTCGTTACAGCTTTTTGAATTGCGCGCCAAGATTGTCGAGTCACAGAAATGAAGGCCCCGGAAAAAATTATATGAGGGAGATCGAGTGACAGAAATCAAAGAAAGAACCCAAAAATGCCGTCCCCAGCAATTTATAAATTATATAAAAAAGAGATCACCCAGTCGATTCATAAGGAAGACCAGCAAGTGACAGAAATCAAATGAAGATCGCGGAAAAGCCTTCCACAATTTAAAAAATAAAAAATATATAAAACAGCAATTCCCCAGTCGACTTCTAAGGGAGACCAGCAACTGACAGAAATTGAGTAAAAGAATTCAAAGAAAGGACATGGAAACCAACCGACACCGTAGGAAGACCAGCAAGTGATCGAAATCATAAGAAAGAACACCAAAAAACCTTCCGTATTCTAGAAATTATATAAGGGAGACCAGCGAGTGATCGAAATTAAAGGAAAGACACGATAAAGCCTCTTGCAATTTATAAATTATAGAAAAAGGAGATCATCCAGCCGACTCTTAAGGAAGACCAGCAAGTGATCGAAATCATAAGAAAGAACACCAAAAATCGTGCCGAAATTAAGAAAGTATATAAAAAAAAGGAGATCATCCAGCCGACTGCGAAGGAAGACCAGCAAATGACAGAAATCGAGTGACAGAAATCAAATGAAGGTCACGGAAAAGCCTCTCGCAATTTAGAAATTATATATTAAAAAAAAAGAGATCACTCAGCCGATTCGTAAGGAAGACTATCAAATGACAGAAATCAAAGGAATGACTCAAAAAAGCCATCCGTAATTTAGGAATTATATAAAAGAAAAGATCTAAGGGAGACGAGCAAGTGACTGAAATCAAAGGAAGAATATAGATATTATATAAAAAAAAGAGATCACCCAGCCGACTCCGAAGGAAGATCAGCAAGTGATCGAAATCATAAGAAAGAACAAAAAAAAAACCTTCCGCATTTCAGAAATTATAAAAGATCCCTCGCCCGACTTCCAAAGAAGCCCGTCAAATTAAGAACTACAATTCTCTCCAATTACGTTAACGGTAATCGAAGACTTCACCCTCAAACCCATCACCCTGATTATGCCATTATAGCCTCCCCCATAAATCAGAATTATGCAAAAGAAACCTTATCGACAGCCAATTAGGAAAGGCATGCGAAGGAAGATAAGAACCCAAACCAGAGAACCCTATAAAATGGATCAGCCCGGAGGTTTCTGTGGTAGGAAAATGTCTGTGGTTTGGTGGGTGGGTCTGTTGATTGCCCTCCGACTTGTGCAAGCCGCCCAGCCGCCTGCCCGCGATCTCCACAAGATATTCGGCGGCCAGGATGCCTCCATTAAGGATTACCCGTTCGTGGTGAACCTGCGCCGCGGTAGGCGGTTCAGATGCGGCGGCAGCTTGATTTCCCCCAGCTGCGTGCTCACCGCCGCCCACTGCCTGGAGCAGCGGCCCCACCAAGTCAACGACCTCATCGCCTATGCCCAGCAGCAGTGCCTGGGCGACCAGAAGGTCCAGCAGGTCCAGGCCCAGTACGTGGTGACCCCGCGGCATTACCACCAGCGCTGCGGCCTGGAGGCGGACCTGGCGGTGATTAAGCTGCGCCAGCCGTTCCAGAGCCTAAGGCAGGTCCAGGTCGACTTCAATGATTGGGCACATCCGGCCAACATGTCGATTGCCGGCTGGGGCATGACGAATGCCCAGCAGCACCAGTGGAATCAATGCCTCCAGGCGGCCAATGTCAGCAGCGTTTCTTATGAGGACTGCGAGCGCAGCACGGGCAGCTTTGGCTCCATCACCAGGCACATGTTCTGCGCGCTGGGGGCCAATGCCACCGACGCCTGCCAGGGCGACTCCGGCGGTCCTATTCTCTTCAAAGGCCGCCAGGTGGGCCTGGTCTCCTGGGGCTACGGCTGCGGCAGCGGCTTCCCCGGGGTCTACACGAGGCTGAACAGCGCCGACGTTGCGTGCTTCCTGCGCCAAGCGATGGAGCGCCACTGCCCCGACTGGCGGACCGTGAAAATACACTGAATTGCCGGCCAATTGGAAATTATTCAAGCTCAGTCTGTCGTGGGCATGGAGTGGGTGATGTTGCTCAGTTTACCCGCTGCCTGGGCCGCCGGCACGCGCATTATTGGCGGCCAGGAGACGGACATTGCCCAGGTGCCCTACCTGGTGAACCTGCGGTTGCGCGAAGCCTTCCTCTGCGGCGGTTCGCTTGTATCCTCCTCCCTCGTGCTCAGCGCTGCCCACTGCGTCCAAGGGAAACAGCCTAAGGACTTTTCAGTTCAGGCAGGAGCCAGTCGTCTGCAGGAAGCCTCGGCCGTGGTGCGCGGGGTCCGTAGCTTTCTTACGGCCGCGGACTACAATCCCAGCAACTTTGACATGGACGTGGCCATCCTGCGGCTGGACAGTCCAATGCCGCTGCTGCCCCATCGAGTGGCTGTGGCTGGGCTTTGTCGTCGGCCGCCGCCCACCAACGCCTACGTGAGGATCAGCGGCTGGGGGGTCACCCAGGAGAGCAGCCACCAGCCAGCGGCCCAAGTGCGCTCAGCCCAAGTGCGTGTCCTGTCTCAGCAGCTCTGCCAGGCAGCCTATGCCGGCCAGGCCGGGATTTCCGACTCAATGCTCTGCGCGGCTTTGCTGGGCCTGAGGGACTCCTGCTTCGGGGACTCTGGCGGGCCGCTGGTCTTCCGGGGGGAGGTGTGCGGCATAGTGTCCTGGGGCTTTGGCTGTGCCAGTCCTCGCTTTCCAGGGGTCTACACGAGCCTGGCCAGCCCAAGGGTCTCCACCTTCATACAAAGGACACTGGCAGAGTTCAGCAATTAATCCGACCAGTCGACCTCGGCGGTTGGTTGGCGTTACAATCGCGATTCGCTCCATCAATTAGACAATGCAACAATAAACGTGTCGCTAATAATTATTTGCCCGTTTGGCTATATAAAGCCAGACGAGTTGGGAGTTCGCGGCGTATGCGTGATTTCTGTTTGCACAACTGGACGGACGGTTAGCGCGCGTTTGGATCTAAGTCAACACCGCTGACGTCACCGCCCAATGCCCAGAACGCTCCTCGCCGCGCTGCCTACGCTTCTCCTACTCGCGGCCTGCCGAGGCCACCCCAACGCCCGGATTGTGGGCGGCCAGCCGGTGGACATCAGCACGGCGCCCTACATAGTCAACCTGCGGCTCAACGGGGCCTTCATCTGCGGCGGTTCATTGATACGCCCCACGCACGTGCTCACGGCCGCCCACTGCGTCAAGGGCGTCCGAGCCACCAGCCTCACCGTGGTGGGCGGGGCCACCCTGCTCACTGAGCCGGGCGTGCGCCGCAATGTGGCCAAAGTCTACATGCCCAAGGCCTACAGACCCCAGACGCTCCACAGCGACGTGGCGGTGCTCAAGCTGGAAGGGCCGCTGAGTGGTCTCAACATAGCCACCATCGAGCTGTGCCAGTCGAGCTTGCAGGTGGGTGAAATGATCAAAGTCTCGGGCTGGGGGCAGCTCAGCGAGGACAACAAGGAACCCGCCCTGCAGCTGAGGAGCGTGGAGGTGGCCTTGGTGGGCCGCAAGGCCTGCGCCCGGCAGTACCGCCTGCGCGGGGCCATCACCAGCACAATGTTCTGTGCGGCTGTGGCGGGGCGAGACTCCTGCGAAGGCGACTCGGGCGGCCCGGCCGTGTACCAGGGGCAGCTGTGCGGCATAGTGTCCTGGGGCATAGGCTGTGCGCGGCGCAACCACCCGGGGGTTTATACGAATGTCAAGACTGTCAGGGGCTTCATTGACAGGGCCCTGAACAAGTGATTAAATAGAGAGAAAACCAAGGACTCACCGCTGTTGCGCAGGGCCGGGGGCACGCTGATGTGGACGGCCACGTTCTGGAGGTAGACGTTGTGGGGATTGCTGATGGTGGTGGCCACCGCGAAGTATTCGTTGATGAGCATCGAGGCCGGGCCAGGGCCAAGGTTGGTTTGCGTGCTCAAATGGAAACTGCAAGACAAAAGAAGCACTCGGGCATGAATGGGGGATTGCTTCCGCTATCAAACGATTCGACCTACGTGGGCGCAATATAGCAAATGGGATTAATCGCCATGTTGTCATCTAGATCGCGGCTGCGCGTGTGATGCCGGAACGGCTGGCGTGTGTAGCTGGCGCTGCACGACAGCAGAGCGCTTACTTTGTCGGTGCCCATGGCGGCCTCGAGGCGGGCTATGCGCAGCTGGGTGTTCTCGTGGAACTGCTGGGCCTCCGTGCTGCACAGGAGCTGGTAGTAGCATCCCGGCTCTAATCTCATGTTCTTCTCGTAGGGCTTGTAGTCGGGGCTGAGCGGGGGGTCGCGCTGGTGGGCCCGCAGCTGCAGGAGGCTGGGGAAGCACAGGAACTTCATCGCCTCCAGTTTGTGGCTGCTGCTGGCGTTGGCCACATCCGCCAACACAACATGGAAGCTGCGTATGCGCAGCGGCACGTCCGTCAGGACTCTGGGGAGGGAGAGAGAGAGACTTTAAATTTATGGAACAGGGATTGAAAGGAGCTTCCACTGACTTGACTATGAGTTGGACGTGGAGGAGGTCGTGGCTGCTGAGCTCGACCTTTTCGAATGTGGCGCACAACTCGAGCACATCGCAGACCTTGTCCAAATCGATTTGCACCGGCGATATTGCACAGTTCAAAGCGTTCTGCCACTGCTCCCGCGCGTCAGGGGTGAATGAGTTTGCCGGCATTGGCGGCACACTCTGAAAACAATAAACTCTCTTTAGTTGGTGTAGGCGGTTCGCTGGGGACGGCCAACTCACCTGGAACACCTGCCAGAGGTTTTCCAAAAGCAAAACGCGCTCTTTTTGCTCGCCCTGGTGGCGCAGGGAGAGCGCCTCAACGCTGCAGGCTATGAAGTCCGCCACGGAGGCGGACAGAAAGGCACACTGCAGGGTCTTCAGCAGGACATCAGTGAAAATGGTCGACCACTTCTCCTGCCGGTAATCGGGCAGCATCAGCGAGTAGTAACTAAAAAACAAAAGACTTAGAATCTCTCAAGCTTTATATCGATTTAAACTCACGTGAGGGCCTTGGCGTAGTCGCGGCTCTTGAAGTATTCCTCGGCCATGTCGATGGTGAGCTTCTTGCGGAACCTCAGGCATTTGTAGATCTTGAACTGGGCCATGGCCTGGCTGAGTAAGGCGATAATGCCCACTGAGTGGTTGTACGATCGTTCGGCTTCGCACAGCTGCACGCTGGCCTGCTGCTCGGCCACGGGGTCGCCGGTTTTCATGGCCCGAATGCCAAAGAACTCCGTGTACAAAGCCAGCGTGTTGCTCTGGCCAGCAGCGGGTGGGGCTTCATTGAGGTTCAGCACAGAAGCAAATGACTCCAAGGCCACCTCCCGCCGCCGCATGGTGTACTCGGCCGCCTTGTAGTAGTAGATTCCCGGGTGCTGGGTCTGCAGGGCCGGCAGGCCGTTCTTGATGGCCTCGCAGAAGAGCTCGGCAAAGACAAAGTGCCTGGGAAAGGAAAATGAATGAGAATTTAAAGGACAAAAGTGGGCGGGGCTTATTTACTGAGTGCTGAGCCAGGCGTAGTGCTCGAAGGCCAAGTCCTGGAAGCCCACGCGGGCCTTGTACTTCTCGATGTGGATGACGAAATGGTTGATGGCATCCCTTGGGGTTTTCAGCTTGAACATCAGGCGGCAGATCTTGTAGTTCAGGAAACCGCCCACGGTCTTTATCTCCACACAGTTGGCGTCGTTCACGCGAATCTCGTCTAGGTTCGCATAAGCCTGCGAGTAGTGCCTGTAAAATTCAAATAAGTTAATTGAATTGTTTTAAATAACTTCGTTTGCTTACTTCTGGGCTGTGCTGAAGTCCTGGCGGATCTCGGCCACAAAGCCCAGCTTGAATTGGTGGCGTATTTTAAGCGTTCTGTGCTCCACGGTCAGTTGATCTCGATGCGTACGTATGCGTTTGGACATCAGAGCGTAGTAGGCGCCGGCCAGGTCCAGGAAGGCCGACTCCAGGCGCAGCGTATAGCCCATCAGGTGCTCCGTGTGCGGCAAGATGAAAAGCATTTTGGTATTGATGCCGCAATCTGAAGTTAAGCTGGCGGCCCTTTCCGCTGCCAGCAGGTCCTCGCCGGGTGGCAAGGGAGCCGCTTTCTGCAGCAGCACCAGGCACAGCCGTGTGTTCCGCTCCCGTAGGGACTCCTTTAGCCCCTGGACGATTTTCGCGCACTGCACTTGCTTCTCCGCCCAGTCGACGTCGTTCCACTCCATCTCCTGGAACAGCACGACCACCGAGGGCAGGACATGCAGGTGTTTGAGCATCCAGTTGCGCTTGAGTATGCCGCGGGGCTGGTACCACTCGTAGTGCGGCCGCTTGGGTTTGGCCACTGGAAACTCGTAGTTTGCTGGGAGGAGTTTGTATTGCACTTGGGCGGCCGACTTGCGCTGGATGCCAGTGAAGGCCTCCCAGATCGATTTGTGGACCGCATTGTGGGCGGCGTCGAGGCCACAGAATCCTATTAGCGGCTGTGGTGTGACGAGCAGTTCCGAGGGCAGGGCAGTTGCATCAATCGTCATAATTTAAACAAATTATTCTGTAAATTCTGTTGTTGCATTGAAAAAGCGTTGCCACATTCTGTTTATTACTCAGCTGATACGCGCGGGCGTTGCCACGCCGTTATGACTCGCTGCTTTGACTCGCCGTTAACAAAGAGCTCGATTTAATGTTCAAAAAAACTAACGGACTTACTGCCCTGGCCAGCATCTTTCCATGCGCATAAAATATGCTTTATTCCATGCGAAAACGGGTTAAACGAGGTATTATAACAAGAAGAGTTTTTAGGACATTATGGGGATAATATTAATATTTTATACATGAATAAAACTTTTTCACTTTCACGAAAAATGTCTGCCTGTAATGCCAGTACGTTGTACACTGAAAATTGACTAACGGAAACAGTAAATCGGGTGCAACAGGTGCATAGGGTGATTCAAGTTTTTTTGAAAGGGTTTCGCATATCTATGCAAATTTTATTGAAATTGAAAGGAGGATGATAAGAAAATACTATTGAAATTGTTTAAGGATTTCGTTAATCTCAAATGCTAAATGCTTAAATTACTCTATAATGCATTTAATTAATCTTTTATTTGTATTTTCATCTCGCCATAAATTTTTAAAATGCTGTAATTCTCATATTATCCAAATTGGACATATAGTTTGTTTGGGGAAGTTATGTGAAATTTTGTCCCCTTTCATTTAATATTAAATAAGATAATACCCATGATAATTATATATGGTGTGCTTGTGGCAACGAAAAAAAATGACCTCAGATGCAATGCAAAACTACAGCGTCTTCTTTACTGATTTTTAGCAACGCCCCAGAAGTAAGCCATGTAATTCAAATTGCGTAACTGTTTTAATTAGTAAAATTAAGTGCATTTTTCAGTATTTTTTTATTAATATTTTATTCGTTTTTGTTATTTTTTTAATTAAAGAAAATTGATTTGAGCAAAATTTAAAAAAACCAGAGCTGTCGTGTTTAATTTATTTTATGAAAAAAAAAAAAAAAATGGCGATAAACCTGATTTTCTCAGAGGCAAATAAATTTTAAATTTAAAAAACTGTAGCCTTGGTGCTTTTAAGTAAATTTAGAATTTAAGAGTTTAAAAAAATTCCTAGGATTGTAGCTCTCTGCAATATCGATATCGCTTTGCACGACCTATCGATGTGGTACTTCGGTAGGCACTTCGATTCGTGACGTGTCAAACTTCGGGTTGTCGTTCGTCCTCATTCGTTTTGTTTCTCTCCGAAAAGAAGGTAGTGATTGCAACGTCAAAAATAACTGAACTAATAAATAAACTGACATTTTGTTTTTGAATCCGCAGTGCAGTGTGTGCTGAACTCCACCATTCGCAACAGTTAAAATGGCTCCACCACAGAGAATGCGCGTCGCCAACGAGAAGGCCAGCAAATATGTGACAATGCGCGGAAACGTCCCCAAATCCTCGGTAAGTTCAACAAAAACAATCAAAATCGCCTACAAAAACTGCCCACGGCCAGACGTAGATTCGATTCCTTTGTGCAAGGATATTTTAAGCCGCAGGTGCATGCCAAACAAACAACAATAACAGGTGAAATCGGCTGTTTTTAGTGGCCAAAACTGCCACGCCGTCATTGATTTTATTGTTGTTGTGTTGCCAGCTTCGTGTCGGTGTAGCGGCGGCAGCGCCTCTGTGTGTGTGCGCGTGCGAATGTTATCGCTGCTTCTGGAATCGTTTGTTGTTTTCGGGCTACCGTCTGTCGCCGCTGCAGCTCGTCTGTCTGTCCTCATCTAATGCAGTTTATTTTTCGGTCTTTTCTAGAAAACGAAAGAAGGACAATACCCCGTCGGACCCTGGCTGCTGGCTCTGTTCATCTTCGTTGTCTGCGGCTCTGCGATTTTCCAAATTATCCAGTCGATACGTGCTGCGTAAATAGCGATTGTCTGTCTCTTTCTTTCTCTGCCTCACCAACAGCAGCAACAATAAGAAACACTTAGTTACTGTACTTCTAATTTTCTCTCAAAATCTTCAACTTTCACGGGTGCATTTGCATGAATTTAAGTTAAAATTTATATTTGCAATATTAATTTTATAAAGTCTACAAGTGGCAAAAGCTCGCGTCACACCAGCATTTTCCTGACGGTGCCGACCTCTTTTTTTTAGTCGGTTATTGAATGAAGAACTCGTGTAAACAGAGCTTAAGAAAAAAAAACACAAAATTATGTGCACATCTATTGCAATAAGCATTCCTGTAACTTGCTCCGCATACTTTCGAAACTGAGTGCAACACACGCAGCAAATGTTTTAACTGTTTAAGCGTTGTTTTCAAAAACAAAAATATAATGATAAAATATATATGATAATTTTTTTACCCAATTCCACAATTGTTTACCATTTACTTATGGTTTTAAGCTTGTTAAATCTGCCGATAACAGCCATTTATCGGCTTCCTATCGAAATTTCAAAAAGGGCGCCCTGTGAGCTGGCGCCATCTGTGGGCCGTGGGTGGAAATTGAAGTCTTTGAATTTATTTGTGCTAAAATCTCACAAAAAAGTATAAAAAAAGCTGAGAATATGCGTAAAAATTAAAAAATACGATTAATGGTTAATACATGTGCTTCTGGCCGCCCGCCTCATACGCTGTCCCTGGTCATAGTCGAGCCCAAGGTCACTGAAGTGGCCACCGATGAAATCGTCTCCATCGACACATTGAGCTTCTCCTTGAAGGCCTGGATAACGTCCAAATGGTAGATCTGCTGGGTGCCCTTTTGCTGGTCAATAGCCAAGGTATACAAGTTGGTGTCGCCGCTCGGAGCCAGCAGGGTGGGCATGTAGTGGGGCAAGTGGACGCGCTGCAGCTGCGGCGACTCCGAGCTCTCCGAGTTGCTGTCGGCCGCCATCTCCTTGCTGTACGAGCGATGCAGCCGGATGATCTGGACATACTGATAGTGGGCCACGTACAGGAAAGGCTCGCGGTAGACAAAACCAGTGGGGGCATAGACCCAGTTCAGGTCGTAGGGCCGCGAGCGGCAGCCAAACTCGTCCACAAAGACGCCGCACTCGGCAAAGCACAGCAGGATCTCCTGCCGGGAGATCCTCACGGCCACGAAGGGCTGGCAGTTGCCCGTGTGCTGCAGCGACTTGTCCGACAAATCAATGAACTCCTCGGCCGCGTAGTTGTCCAGGTCGATCTCGTAGAACTTGTCCGAGCTCACGATGGCCGAGTGGCGGGTGTAGAAGATCGAGGTCACCGGGGTGGCCGTGTCCAGGGCCCGCACAGGCTTGAACTTATGGAGCTTCAGGTCGTACTTGAGGATGACAATGCGCGTGGAGGTGGCGGCAATGGCCACCGAGTCCAGGGCGTTCTCTGTTTCATTGGAAATCTGGACCAACTTCCAACGCTCGCTGGGCGTGCGGTTGGCGAACGGCAGCTCGATCACATACGTCTCCAGGGCCGGCTTGTGGCAGCTGCTGGCGTTTTGGCAGCGCGACTCCAGCTGGCGGTAGTCGCACTGGTAGAGCTTCTCTCCGCCGGCGCCCACGATGATGGCCTTGGCCAGGCGGGTGGAAATCGAAAAATAGCTCACGCTCTCGATGCCGGCAATGTGCATGAGCCGCTGGCTGTCCTGGTGGTAGGCATAGAGTCCTGTGTTGCAGCCCAGCAGCAGAACCTGCTGCTCGGCCACTTCAAAGGCGCAGTTGACTTCCAAAGCTTCCTGGTTGATGCCGCGGTAGATCAGCTCGCCCAGGTACTCCCCGTTTTTCACGGTGTCCACGGTGTCCAGGCTGCTGGGCTGGTTGAGGCTCAGCTCGTCCACAGAGGGAGCCGAGGGCAAGGTGGCCACTTCCTGGCCGCATTCGGTTTTCACCTCCGAGCGGCATTTGCGGTGGGCCACGCCCTTGCACTCCCGGCAGCGCCAGTAGGGCGAGCCGGCCAGGATGGCCTGCTCGCAGGACAGGCAATTGTCCGCGTCCATCTTGGACTCCTGCAGGGCCAGCTCGAAGCGGTGGTGGGCCGGCTCCTGGGGCGACTTCACGGGCGACTTGGCTGGCAAGGCCTGGCTGGCTGCCCGCTTCAGGGAAGCCACCTGCTTCCTGGGGGAACGCGGCAAGGCGGCCAGGCTCACCGGGCGGGGCTTGGGCTCATTGGCCTCGCCGTTGCTGGCGGCTGCGGACTTCCTGGGCGAACGCAAGGCTGCGGTTCCTGGGGGTAGAAAACAAGTGAAATGGAGTAGGAAAGTATTTCAAGGGTCCTCTTACCATTGAGCTGGTCGAGTTGGTCCTGCAGGGACTTGGAGTGCTTCTGCTCGCGACGCAGCTCCTCCTTGAGCGCCCGGTACATGATGGAGGACTCGACGTCGTTGGGGGAAATGTTCTCCTTGCCGTGGTGGCTGCTGCTGCCGAAGATCTTGTCGGCCAGAGTCTTCTTCTTCTTGGCCGAGAGGTCCTCCACCTTCAGCTGGAGGTAGTCGATGAGTTTCTTGTGCTGGGCCAGCGTGGCCTCGGATTTGATGTCGCGCTGCATGTAGAACTGATCCTTCTCGTTGAGCGCCTCCTGCAGCTCGTCGATCTCCGCCTGCAGCTCGCAGATGTTGGCCAGCTGGTCCTTCAGCTCGGCCTGCAGCCCCAGTAGCTCCTCCTTGCGGTGGAACAGCTCGCTCAGCACACGCGAGTTCTCCTCCTTCAAGCCCACCAACTCCCTTTCGCAGTCGCCTTTCTGGGCCTGATAATTGGCGTTTTGTCCGCCCAAAACTTCCACACGCTCTTGGGCCTCGGCCAGGGCCACCGACTGCTCTGATAGAAGAGCCTGCTGGGCGGTGAGGGTGGCGCGCAGGTCCTCCAGTTCCCCGGACAGTAACTGGCACTTCTGATCCGCCAGCCGCCGGCCAGACTGCTCCTGGGCCAGCTCCTGGCGCACTTGGGTGAGCTGATCGTTCCGCTCTCTTAACTTGGCATGGCAGGCCTCCAGCTGGCCCTGCTGCTGCTTGGCCCGCTGCTGCTCCGTCTCCAGCATGGTCTCCACCTCGGTCAGCTGGCTGTCGGTCAGGCTGCAGGCGTACTTCAAACGCTCGTAGTTGTCCTGGATCTGCTTGAGCTGCAGCTGGAGGCTGGAAGTTTGGTCGCTGGATTTGGAGTGCTGCTCGCGCTCTTCGTGGAGCTCGCGGCTGAGGCGCTTCTGGTCGAGGGCGAGGGTGTCGCAGCGCTGCTGGGCCTGCTGGAGTTTCTGGCGCAGGTCGGAGGAGCGCTCCTCCAGGCGGTGGACAGAGCCGAGCTGCTCGATCAGCTCGGACTTGGACTTCATGCGCTCCTGCTCGGATTTCTCCCACATGCGGTGCTCCTTGAGGACCTCCCGCTTGCTGGCGGCCAGCTCCTCGCGCAGCTCTTCAATGCGGGCCTCCCGCTGGCGCACTTCCTCCTGCACGGACTTCAGCAGATTCTGGGCCTGGTCGCGGTCATTTAAGGCCTTCTTGACCCGATCCTCGGTCAGCTCCATGCGCCGGGCCAGCAGCTTCTTCTCGGCCAAAGATTCCTCCAATTGCTTTTCTACTTTCCACAGCGCCAAGTTGGCTGTGCGCGCTGCCTGGCGCTCTACTATCATCTGCTCGCGTACGGCAGCCAAGCGGTCCTCCAGCTTCTCGTTCTGCCGCTCCAGCATGTCCCCGACGGCCGTGTGGCCCTGGCGGGGCGCCGGGTGGGGCTTAGTGGGCGAGAGAGCCTGTTCGTTGAATCTTTCCAGCAGCAACTCCAGACGGTCGACAGAGGCTTGCAGTTGGTCGGCTCGAAGTTTCTGGGCGCTTTCGCTTTCCCTAGCGGCTTCCAGGTCCGCGCGCAGCTGGGATTCCGTGTCGTTTAGATCGGTCAGAGAGCCGGCAGCAGTTTCATAGGGCGAAGCCTGAGAGGCCAACGTAGACTCGGCCAAATTGCAGCGGCACTCGGCGAGCTGAGGAAACAAAACCCTTAAAAATGACAGCTAAATCAAAGGACATTCGATGCGGACCCACCTGAAGTTCCCTCTCCAAGCGCAGGCACTCGGCCTGAGCCTTTTTGAGCTGCTCTTCCTGCTTGGCCTGGGCGGCATGGAGTTCGTTGTTGGCAGCGATTTCCCGATTGAGGCGCTTCAGAATATCCTCGATGTTGCGTTCGGTGGCCACCTTGGCTTCTTGGGTGGACTTGCTTGTGGTGATCGACTCGTCCAGTTCAGAGCGCACGTCCTTCAGCTCCAGTGTAAGCCTGCGCTGGCTGTCCTGATGCTGCCGCAGCCGCGACAAGGCCTCGCGTAACTTCTCCTCGTACTGCTCGGTCAGCTGGCTGGTTTGCTTCTCCTGAAGCCGCTGAGCCTGCTGGGTTTGCTCCTTGAGCTGCTTCAATGTTTCCTTGTAGTTCTGCATTTTGTCGGCCAGGTGCTTGCATTCGTCCTGCTTGCCCTGGAACTCGAGGTCGCGGGCGTCGAGCTTCTGGCGCAGGCAGGCCAGCTCGTGCTTTTTCTCGGCCAGCTGCTTCTCGTAGCGGTGCTCGGAGGCAATCTTGGCCTCCTCGTACTTCTGGCGGTTCAGGCGCAGCAGGTCGGTGATGGTGGCCTCCTTCTTCGACCACATGTCCTCGTCCACCTTTGCCGAGCTCTGCAGGGTCTTGATTTGGGTCTTGCAGGTGGTCAACTCGAGAGTCTTCTCCTTGATGATCACCTGGAGCTTTTTAATCTCGGCCTTGGCATCCTGCAAGACCTGGGACTTGTTGTCGGTCTGCTTGAGGGCCTGCTGGGCCCTTAAAAGATCCTTTTTCAGCACGGTGATCTCGTCACTGCGGGCCTTCAGTTTCTGCTGCAAATCGCGCAGTTTCTCTTGAAGTTTATTGGCGCGCTGTTCCTCGAGCTCGTCGGAGGCTGCGGTCTGCCGCTCCATGTGGACGAAACTGTAGCCAATGAAGGGCAGGTCCTTGCCGGAGAAGTCATGCGACTTCATGTTGGTGGTGAGGGACTTTTTGGTTAAAAGATCGCGACGGCCCTTGTGGCGTATGCCGTCCTCGAAGTTGGATATGTCGTCGTCCGACTTGACCGTGGGTATAATCGGCGGCACCTGGGAGCGCAGCGTGGCCCACTGAATAGAATCGAAGAAAGGATGCTTGCGGATCTGCTCGAAGTTCAGGCGGCTCGTGGGGTTCGTGACCAGCGACTCGATGAGGCTTTTGTAGTTCCTGGATATCTTCAAATCGCTGGGGAAATTGATCAGCTCCTTCAAGCCGCTCTCCTCGCAGTGCGACAAAATCTTCGAGTAGGTCTCGTGCACGTTGTCCTCGTGGAACGGGGTAATCTCGCAGATCAGCTCGTAGCCTATAATCCCCATGGACCAGTAATCGCAGCTGACCTGTGAAAAGAAGTTAATCAGCAGAGCCCAAGGGAAAGTTTGTTCTTGGGCCTTTCAACCTACAGACACACTCACATCGTGCATGGACTTGGACAGCTTGTAGGTGGAGATGGTCTGGAGCAGCTCGGGGGCAATGTAGTCGGGAGTGCCCACGGGGGAGAGGCTGAGCACGTGGCCGTCGCGGTCCAGGGCAGCGGCATTGCCGAAGTCAGCTAGCTTGATGTGGCCAAAGCGATCGATAAGAATATTCTCTGGCTTGATGTCCCGGTGGACGTAGCCCAGGGAGTGCAGGGAGTGGAGAGCCAGGCTCAGCTCGGCCAGGTAGAAGCGGGCCAGGTCCTCGTCGAAGGGGCCGTGGCGGGACATGAGGCTGAGTAGGTCGCCGCCGGGCAGATACTCCATCACCAAATACAAGTGGTCGTTGTCCTGGAAGGCATATTGGAGGTTGGTGACCCACTCAGAGCTGCGACGGGACATGATGTCGCGCTCCTCCTTCACTTGGGAGGTGGTGACCATGGACTTTTTGATCTTTTTCATGGCATAGACATCGGAGGTTTGGCGCTCCACCACCAGATGGACATTGCCGAAATATCCTTTGCCAATGAGGGTTTTCACAAGGAAATCATCGGCATTGACGCGCAGTTGGCGGGTTTCCTCGACGATAGGACGATCTGCAAGGCACACGTAAAAAAAACACGAAAAAGAAAAAAAAAAATCCTTTACTCACATTTGTTGACGAATTCGGCTATGTTGCGATCACGCTTTTTGAGCGTGTCCTTGTCGCATTCATTGTAGAGCAAGCAGAAGGCATCGAGGAGTCCTTCGCGGCAGACAGCTTCGGCGACGGCTGGGCTGGTGGTGCTCACTGGGATAACGCTGCGTCGCGCGCTTGCGGCGGCGGCATTGGCGGGCTTGGGGGTGACGCCGACTGCTTTTTTGCCCAAAATTAGGTTATTGAGGCGTGTGGTGCGCACACTTATGGGATCGCGTTGTGGGGGCATCTTTTCTAGACTAAACGATGACTTTTAACTGCAATTAACTAACAACTTTAGTACATTGTACGAAAAACACAAGAAGACGCGCCGACGCGATCAGTTTTTTTCTTTTCGTTTGAACCCGCGGCAGGGTTGCCCAGTCAGCGGTAGTTAAGCCAGAGTGGCCATGTCTGCGGATCGTTTTGGTAATTATTAAATTTTAAAAGGCACATTTTCTAGAAAACTTAATGCATTTCATTTAATTTCTTATTAATTTAAATGAATAATTAGAAAATTATAAAATTTAATATCGCTTGCACGGCTGCATTTCTTGAATCGATAACACAGGCTCTGGGTCTGCCAACTCGGTTTTTAAAGGCAAGTTTCAAATTGGACCGTCGGGCAGTTTAAGAAGAATGGCGACGAATTGTGTTTATAAATTCCAACGGTATTAAAAACACGAAAAATGTATTTCTTATAACTTGTTACTTTGTAAACGTAGTTCCCGTTTCGGCCACGCACTTGAGCAGCGACTGTTGGGCAATGAGCGTGTCTTTGTGTGGCAGCGCGGCGATCTGGAAGAACATATCGATGCCCTCCTTGAAGAGCTCAATGGCCTGGGCCACCTTCTGGTCCTGCATGGCCTGGGCAGCCTCGCGGTACAGTTCCTCGATCTTGATCAGCTTCACCACACTCTCCTTCAGTGAGACAGTCTTACGGCAGCGAGGGCAACGCACGTCCTTCGCCAAATCCTTGGGGAATTTAAGCAAGTACAAGCAATTCGCCGACGTGCACCTGGAAAGTAAGTTTAATGAGATTTGTGCCGCAAAACTCAAACTCCACTCACCAAAATCTCACTTGCTTGTCCAGCTTCTGGAGCAGCGGCCAGTTCTCCTGGCAGGCCATGCAGCTGCAGCTGAAGATGTAGCGTCCCCGCAGCGACCGCTGGCGCTCCTTAAGATTCATTTTCGTGAAGATGGGCCCATAATTCACCGCCACCAGTTCATTCGGGCGATGTGGCTTGGTCGCCGCCAGCACCAGCTTCTTGCCCACAAAGTAGCCAGCCACGCTGGGCCAGCACTCGTGGTTGAAATACGAGCCCGTGCCGTACAGTCCAGCGCCCAGATAAATAACCTTAGAGCCCTCGAAGCAATGCTCATCGGTGACGAGAGTGGCATAGATCTCATGGGCATTGTACTGCAGGACTTGCATTAAGCCCAGCAAGGCCGTGGCCACCTGAAGCTCCACGGCCGTGGGATTGACGCCCTCCGTCTTGCGGCGGCCAAAGTATTCGCCTTTCTGAAGGATGCGCAGCAGAAATCCGGCCATCAACGAGCGCTGCAGATAGTCATCGGCCTGGCGCTCCTCCTCGTGGTGGCAGAGGTTCTCGAACAAGAGATTCGCCGTGCTCAGGCCATCCTCCAGGCTCGCGGCCTGGGTGAACACGCGCAGGGCAATGAAGCACAGGATCGACATGCCCGAGCCGATGAAGAGGTCCATGAACTTGCACTCAAATCTGTGGTAGCTCTCGCAGGCCTCGCCCATGCACTGGGCCGAGCAGAAGGCAATTCCAGAGCACTCCTGGCAGCACACAGGAGTCCGAAGGCTGAAAGGAACACTCCGTTTAATTATAGGGAAATGATTGGAATCCCCCAACTCACCGCTTGAAGCAATGATGGCAGTGGCTGCCAAAGAAGTTGGGCAGCAGACAGGCGGCCACTGGCTCCTCGCAGAGCACCACGTCGCCGGTCTTGAGGCCCTGGTCGGCCACTATGAAGCGCCCCTTGTCCTTCGTCTCCACCAGCTTGACAATGCTGGCGGCCCCGCGGAGCTCCGGATTCTCGCCGTGTGTGAGGGCAGGCGTCGTGGCCTGGCGCTCCTTCTTGGCCGGCTTAATCGTGGCCATTTCCTGGCGGCAACCTGCCAGTTGGCCTCGATCTGCCCCAGGCATTTTCTCAGCGATCTTCAAGGAAATTTCCGCGCGGGCAGGCTCCCCCATGGCTGTGAAATAGAGCAAGGAATTAACGAAGATTCATTCCAGGCGAAGCCATCAACTCACCTGCGTAGGCCTTGGCCATTTTGCAGTAGTAATCCGCGCTGTCCTTGCTGGGGAGTCCGTAGTTGGCGGCCAGTTTGAGGTCGCTTAGGGCAGCCTCACCCTCGCCCAGGGCCAGCAGGACAATGGCCCGGGAGCGGTAGGCCAGCGCCAGGGTTAGCCCATCATCAATGCCCGTGTCCACGTCCCGGGCCGTGGCCCGCATCACCGACAAATTCGCATGCTTCAGCGCCTGTTGGAGCAGCTCGTCCTTCTCGGTCTCCGTGCCGGCATTGAGGCTCATCAGGTGGAACTTGTCGGCCTGGGCCCGCCGCTGGGCCGCGAAGAGGGCATCCTTCGGCTTGTACACCGGCTGCACATGCTCCAGCACCCCGAGGACGGGATCACAGACCTCTCGGTCACTGAAAATAGACAAGACACGCGCCGCATTCGATTTCAGCTGGCCGAAATAATTATGTAGCCACTTTTCGCCGCAGGTCTCCTTCACGTCCAAGTAGAACTCGTTGAAGAAGCCCTTCTTCTCGGACTGGACGGTGCGCGTAGAGCAGATCTGCTGATATGTGGTATCGTATTCCATTCTGCTTGATCACGAATTCAATTTACAACAGGAAAATATCCGAATTGGCTGCCGTTTTCTCTCTCCTCCACAGTGGAACAGCTGGCGCGAGTCTGTCCAAAAATAGAAATAGAAAATTAGAGATGCCCATACAGCAAAGACGGCGTGCTGTTAATAATTCTACAATCGGAACTCGGATCATGGGAATTAAAAGAGCTCTCGTCAGAAGAAGATTTTAATACCTTCCAGATTTATGGGAAAGACTGAAATATGAAACCGAGTAAATTCGAGTAATTTAATTCAAAATATCTAGAGTTATTATATATAATACGGTTATTATTCCAGTTTTGATCCTAAAATCGCTAGATCCTTAACATTCTTGGAATTCTTTCATATACTTCACATTACAGAGAGTATAAAAGTTAAGGCGATTCTGGAACACAAAAGTCTGGTAAGAGCAGAGTATTTAATCTTCGGATCTCAAAATAAACCACGTTTTATTTGCTTTTAACAGTGCTGTAGAGGAAAATTTAGGCGTCCTTACTTAAACCCTTTCTGCAACACGTTTTCGCCTGAAGCTTTGAAGCGCCCAAGAAATTTGCAGGCTGAGGGCAGTTAATCCATTAGTTTTGATTTAATTTAGCAATTAATATACGCGCTTTATTTAAATTAAAACAACAGAATGTTACCTTACATTAAAGAGTTAAATTAACACTTTTTTATTCTTTGTTGAAAAATAAGAAAGCTTGATCAGTTGCGAGCGTGGGAAATCGATTATTTTAAAGCATCCCTGATGTTAGGCAGCGCTAAGGGCTGAAGTGACTTGAACTCTAACATTATAGGTGGCGCCAGCCAAAAACGCCAAGAAAATCGGAATCGGACGAGTTGGCATGTCTTGTCTGGAAATGTAAACAAGCGAAAAGTAAGTGGCGTGCGTGATCGACATTTCTTTGAGAATTCGCGAAAAATCTGAAAAATATCATTGATAAAGTTAATTAAACGGTTTGTAATGGTTGGCTACGTATTCAGTCGGTTATTCCGCGTAACTGGCTTAAACAATCCGTCCAATTCGGTCATAAAATGAATATTGTGTTTCTTTTCGCCCGTAACGGTAAATGGGGTGCTGCGGAACAATGAACTGGTGCAATTTTTACTTACTCGGAACTCAATTGTGTGCCGGTGGCAAAAGTGAGTCTGTATTTTTTTTTATATTTTTTGTTTTAGTGCAAGTGTTTGTGTGTGTATGTGTGTGCAGCCATCGCTTAAGCAAAATTTGAATTCGCTTGTGTGCGTTGCATTTGCAAGAAAGAGAGAGCAAGCTCATTTGTGCCGGCATTAATGCATTTATTTAATTTTGCCTAAATTGATTAAAAGGCAATGCTGATCATCAAGTTTAAGTGTTTTGATATTAGTAGTTTAAATTCTATATTTGTTGAAAGTGCGCATTACTTTTTTTTTAATTTTTGTTAAGTGCAAGTGCGTGTGAATAAAAGGCAACGAGTGCGGTTTTTTTTGCGTTCTCTTTTGTTTCTTTCCCCAAAGCGTGGGTGATGGAGGGGGGAGGGGGGCAACAATTGGTCAAACGCGCGTCTGTCGGCCGAACTGTCCGATTGTCCACTTTGTGTAAGCCATTCTTCTGGATGCCCCAATTCTATGAAAGCTTGACTTCTCCAGAGCGCCAGCATTTCTTTAATTAATAAAATAAATTAAAACACTTAAACGGGCAGTCGTGCGATCTGAATAAAAAGGACAAAACAATTACCTAAAGGAATAAACAACAACATCATTAAATGTCAAATGGTAAGTGATCGCCTTTTTTATTTTATTTTAAGACTTTAAAAACAGGAGAGAGTGGAATGTTCGCCAGGGGTACGGTGAGGGGGGGGGGGGGAAGCCCTCGGCCATCTTTTTTTTCTACTTTTTCC